>JAIPRL010003520.1:13616-46186 GCA_025469235.1 Pemphigus obesinymphae
TTCCACTTCCTGTCCACCTTATTTCTTGAATCGCAACTAAATCCAGTCGATATCGCTCAAGCTCCGATATCACTGTCGTCAAGTGTCCAGCCCTGTACAATGATCGCACGTTCCAAGTTCCAATTAGGAAATCCTTTAGCTCCACTTTCATCCGAGGCAAATTTGGTCGATTCGTAACCAGTATTTTTTCCGTGTTGGGTGGTTAGCCCCACGACATATGTACATATATACGATATGTATCACCTATATATTATATATACATATATAGGTACCATGACTAGTTATTTGATATTTTATTATTTATAACAACTTTCATGTTATTTCCATTAAAAAAAGGTTATTTTTTGTTACACTTTTAAAAACTACTTGGAAAATTAAAGAATGGAGCTCAGAATTTAATAGAATAAAATAAATCATAACTCAAGTGATTAATTTGAATAAATTTAATAAACATTATTTTGTTTTTATGCAATTTAACTTTTTATAATTAAATTGTATGGAGAAAAATATATTTTCAATTTACTTGTAGCTTTTGTATTTAAATTACTGGTGTTGAAAAGTCTGATAATATTGTCATTGGACGTTGAGACCATACTTGTACCAGAAGCAGAAAAAAATGCACTCGTCAATGATCTAGAATGCTCAAATTGTAATACTGGATTGATTTTTTGATCAGTCATATTCCGTATATCCCACAAGGAAGCCTCTCTATAATTATACATATAAATATAAATAAAATAATATATTATTGTTTATAACATAATGAAACCAATGATGAATATTATGTACTTCAACTGTAGCAATGATTAAGTATACCTACTCAATCAATGAACTATCACAAAGCAGTAGTAGTGTACGAATAAAATATATGAGGAGCTGAACTTTTGGTGTAAATATTGATTATTCATATATGTACCTACATTTATATTTTAAATTATGGTATTTAATCAAATGATGTATTAAATTAATTTCCTAAATAATGTACTATTTTTTTATTATTGTGATTGCAGATTAAACATGGGCACACTCGTAGCTTAACCTTACAGTGTGTGGAAGTGTTTTATATGTAGACTAGTTTTTCTGACTCTGTAAAAAAACCACTGTGACCTTCCAAACTTTTTATACTCTATCAATTAGAAATTCAACTATAGCGGTCTATCTGTTTGGGATGTCTCCACTATTACCAGTTTCATAATTGTCGAGGAAGCATGGACCGCTGTTATCACAAATTATTATTTATGTCACACACTTATATAATATGTAGCTTATGCTATAACCAAAAATAGATAAACTATTATATAAATAATAGATTTACAATAGGTATGTATTATTGTAATGACTTCTTTTTTTCAGAGAGGAAAATTGAAAGAATCATTTCATTTTTGTGCAGTGTTTGAAAATTATTGGGGAGATGCCATCTTAAAGTCTCCCTTGATGCCCCAGTCAAATTATGTGCATAATGAAAAATGCCCTTGTTTTTTGTGAATGGTTAGCAGGTGCCTACCAAGCGCTATATATCACAGTATAATAACGTATGTGGTAAATTTTCTTCCTGAACTGCACTGTTATAGACAAGGTTGGTTATCATTATAAATATAATATATGTATATTACTAGTATTAATTACCCTATTCCAGATGAAGTCAAAAAGTAATGGTTTTGCAATGGGTGACAATGAACTGTACGTACAGATCTTTCATGGCACCATACAGTATTATTTATTTTATTAGGTGTTCGAGTATCAATCAAATCTACATGACCAGAACCTTAAAAATATATTTACAATTAATAATAATAATTACAGTATGAAATTTAAAACTTATTCAACACATATTCAAAGGCATAATTAATATACCATTTCCAATGAGCAGATTTCGTTCATATTCAGTATGCCAAGTGGTATGAGAGTCTGCTGTATAAATCTATTGAAATATAAGTTTTAATTAGCATAATTAAAACTCAAAACAATATAAATGACTTTATACTAACAATATCAAAAGTACGTTTCACAATGTCACCACATCTAACTGAACCATCATGGCTAGTTGAAAACAATTTGTACGAATCCCAAGTACAAAATGAAATACAATTCACCGGTTTATCATGCACTTGATAGTCTCGCAACTCCATTTGATTTGTACCAACACTTAAAACTAAGGCTAAAATATTAAATATATAGTTATTACTTATTATGAAGAAAATAGTTAAGTTTTATGATCAATGTCCTAATAATTTCAATGTACAAATTGGTCTCACCTATATTTCCTTTCATGTCACCAGCAGCGATAATCAAAGAAGATTCTGAAGGATGAATAGCAAGAGAATAAATGCGGCTTTTAGCTATTTTGGGGATTTCATAATTTTCAAGACTTTTTACAACATTAGTGAATCTAAATAAAGATAAAAAATACAGTTCTACTTTATATAAAACAGTAGAAATTATACAATTTTTTTTTTTTACTAGAATGTGGAAAAAATATACATTATAGTAAAACTGTAAAAGTTAAATCAAACAATATTAAAACAGATGTGATTAAACATTTTGAACATTAACAATTTATATGCACTACATTTAGGTATAATAATTAATAAATTAAATGTTTGATAATATTTAACTGGTTGTTTTATAACATTTGATTTAAAGTTTGTTTAATTTCAAAAAATAATATTCTAAATTAATAGTTTAAAAATGTTTCCATACTTAACAAAGTCACATGTATGAAAATCATTAACTGCTTTTTTAATGGCTAAATCTGTACTTAATTTTTCAAAATATTCTGAATCTTCTTCTGGAATTGGTATGCTATCTAAATAATAATATAAATATATAACTAATAGTATATTAGTTATAGTATAATAATATATTATATAGAACCTAGAATGATAAGTAAAGTATATTTATTCTTAAAAGTTTAAATACTCACCCTTATCAAGCATAGACTCAGGACTTTCTTTATTTATTATATTTTGATTAGGATGGTTTGTTTCAGTTAAAATTTCAGGAGGTATATTAGCTAGTCTTTGTGAACGTCTGGAAGGTTTTGTCATTCTTCAAATATATAATATAAGACAATAAATAAATAAAATTAACAAATAAATATAAAAAGTTTTTCATTCATCAGGTAAATTTAATGAATTTGGAAGTAATGTTAAATCTTTTTTTTTCAATAAAACTAAAAATATATATTCTCTCATATAAATGATATCTAACTTTCAATGCTATTAAACCCAAACAGAACACACTAAATACAAATTAAAAACATTTAAATAATTTAATATATTACGAAAATTCAAAATAAGGGTTATAGTAATATAATAAAACCAAGTTTTTAAAAGTAAATACTTTCCTAAATAATAAGTGTTTTAAGTTAAAAGAATAATTAATTCTATACATGTGTATTATAAAGATAAAAATAAAAAATTGAGAAAATATAACCATAGGTTTTCTAAAATATATAAGTTTTATTTAAATAAACATGTATAAACAAGATTGGGTTGAATTTAATACTTACACATCTTTCTTTTGTATAATTTTTGGAAGAGATGCCTTTGAACTTGGCTTCTTTTTAATGCTATTTGCTAATGCCTCTGCAGCTTTATTTATACCTAGTACTCTGAAATAGATAAAAATATCATTGACTATATTTACATAATGTATATTTTAATAAAATGAAAAATTCTTTTCCATTTTATTATTTTTATAATTTTTTATAATACTTTTATTTTATTGAACATAAATGTGTAATTATAATTTTGTTCTCATTGTGTAAGGCATAGTTTAAACTACCAATTTTAATATTTAAAAATATACAATTAATATATTAAACATTGGGGCTCACGGTGTTTAAGCCAAACTATTAATTTTATTTACAAAATATCATTCTGTAAGGTATTACATACAAAAATATAAACATAGGAGATGCAATATAGTATAGTATAGTATACTATAGTATATACATTATACATATATGTAAAGAAAAAATAATCGTAGTAGCAATACATAAAATAAATACATAGGTGCACATAGAATATAACGGCGAAAACAAGTAGGTAACTAATTTATATTATTGAGAAAAAAAACTTAAGCATAAGGTAAACAGTGTGATATAATGCCATATAATTTAGTATGTTAGAATACAGAAATATTCTTGATTGTGTGTATTCCAAATGTCAGGCACGTTTAACCGTTATTAAATGTCAATGAAATACTTCCTCGAAAACATAAATAAGTCAAAGAAGTCATTAGTTTAGAATCCAACTCGAACCCATGAACTTTTTAATCAAGTTTGGTTTGAGTTTTTGCATATCAAACCACTTCTAATAGGTAGATATGCTATACTATATCTATATACTAAACTGTAATCATAAAAAATCAGAGAATATATTCAGTGGTTGAATTGGAAATAAAATAATAAAAGTGGACTCTGGACTTAGTTAAAAATCAGCTTTCCGGGAAATATGAAAGGAACACCTTCGAAACTAAAAGTTCTTAATCAAGAGAAACTCATCATGTTTTAAGGGAATTTAGGTACTACAGAGATGAATATAGTCAAAAGAAATATTTATTTGGATATCAGCAATGTAGCTATTTGGTTAAACAACTTCATTGCCTTCCTCCTTGAAAAATGACTATCCTATGCCACTATATACTGAGAAGAAATTAATTTCTAATGCACTACTGACAAAGTCAAAAATTGACCTATTTAAAGTATTAAGTAGGTACTTGAATGAATTTTCAATTGGAAAAGTATTTACCTGAAAAATTTTAATTGAGTGTATAATACAACATAAAAAATCAAATACAAAAATGATTATAAATTATCAAAAGTTGTTTATAATTTTCAGGATTATAAGAAATTTTAGTTATTTTTGTTTTCCATTATCCTTAAAATTTACTAAGAAAATCAAAAATTGATCTTTTTAAAGTGCCTATTACAATTAATTACCTATTAGACATCTTATATTCCTACTCTCCTTTCTAACTACTTATACCTAAACAAAAATGCAAACAAAATAGACCACAGGATAATGAAAAATCTCAAACAGTTGATGTTCAGAGCATATTACTTACAGATCTACCCAGTGGTGGAAGTAGAACGCAAATTGATACGCTATGAAATGTTAACGGCTGATAACAAAAAGGTATCGATGTAGCGTTGACTTTGACATGATTCAACCAGGGATTTAACTGTATTCAGTCATTGAAAATGGTATGCCATGATTTATCTACTTTTATGTGATGAAACAAAATACATTCATTATTGTAACTTTATTATTTCTTCAAGGTTAATTGAAGTATTTAAAAATTAAAATGGATGTGTTTCTTGATTAATAAAATAAGGGGGTATGCTCTTACTTATGAAAAAAAATGAAACCAATAATACTCAATTAAATCACTATGATTCTAATGAACACATATCAATGAGAACACGTGTCCTACTGCTTTATTCGTATCAGGCTAAGTAAAAGAAAATTAAACAGCCATCTATATTGCTTTTATATTAAATTCATTAAAATTTATAAAAGTTATTAAAGATAACCAATGATCTTCGAGAGTAACATTTTTGAATTTGACATTTTGTTCTTTAAACAATTTTCAAATATTTTAAACTGTACGAAAAATGTATTTTTGTCAATACTTATTATTAACATTACAAATTTAATTTATAAAATTAATATTTATTAACATTTTTTTTTTATATAATTCCAAATAATAACTCCATATTTTAGAGTAAATGTGTATACTATCCATGCCTATGTGAAAAATAGATATATATATATTTATATCAATTATTAATTTTCAATATTTTTTTATCTAGTAAAAATTAAAAATGTTAATATTAAATATCAAAATTAGATCAGAGACAATTAGCTGTTTTAAAAGGCTTTTTTGGGATACCGGGACGCAATGCTCAAAACCGGTAGTGTCCCGGCTAAACCGAGACATATGCCAACCCTAGTATAGTGGATAAGAGAATGCCACTTACCCGATTTTTAAAGGATTTAAAAAGGCAATTTTGAACTTTAAAAATACCTAATAAAAATATTTTTTACGTAATTAAAAATAGTTTCGTGTCAATACCATTTTAATTGCTGTTTAATCACAATATATTTTTTTAAAAAAACATGTTTATTTATTTCTTATTTTTATAAACTTGATAATATCATAGAAATATGAAACAGAAATCAAATGATAGCTAACAACATGTGTCCCAACCATAGATAGATATTCTATATATTCTATATTATTCCAACACACGTTAAAATAAGCACAGGTCCTATGTACATATATACAATTATATATGGGTTACCATAATTTATTTTTAAAAACCCGCGACAAAAAATAAATTACCTATACTATAATTTTGAGCAAAAGTGCCACCACAAATTTTTCTTGGTTTACCCTATATAAAATGTAATCTTTTTTCTGATAACTATTTTTTAACCTGAAGACTTGATCTAATCGTTTACGTGATCCCATTTTCCAATAATATTTATTTAGGATAGTTCTTTAAGAAGGTATTTATTTTAATTTTTTTTTTTTTTAAAGCATTAGGTATCTTAAAAATATTGGAATATATCGTTGTCAAAACTTTATTTCTTTAAACATTGAGTCTCTACCGATTACCATAATTATGTCAAATGTAATCAAACATAAATTCTCAACAGTCCATCTTACAGTACTATCATTGATCAATGGTACCTACTATTTATCAATGATAACATATGACCTACTGCTAAATTCGAGCAAAGTAAATGAAAATTTGACAACCATTTATATTGCTTTTACATTAATTTCATCAATATGTATAAAAGCTCATAAGTGATATAACCAATGGTCTAAGTTGTGAGTGATGTTACCGACTAAACCAGAACGTATGGAAACCCTAATATAACAAAAAATAAGTCATCAAAGCTCGCAGTACTCACTCAAACATATCCATGTTCTTTTTCAATCTTTTTTCTCTTTGTTGGTCATATGTCAAATTTTCGTCATCTTCATCGGACGACATTGTTTCAAATTTGGCCTTTTTTAAAGGAGTTTCATCCCCTTCATGATTCTGATTATCACTCATCCTATACCTCGTAAAATATAGTACATAGAGTAAGTATACACAATATTAATCAATTTTATTAATATTAGGTATCTATAGTAATATTAAAAATATGGTAATTTTACTCACTTAAATACTTGACCAAACGTGTACGAGATTCAGCGAAGACGAATTAATTATATAAAATATCCAACATAAAAAAAGGAAATTAAATTATTACTATTATTGTTATTGTCTTGAAATCCAGTTAACCTAAGTCAAAAATATAATCAAAAAAAATAGCGCGAAAATTTACAACCTCCTAGTAAAACACGCAGCGTCCTTTTTACTGGTAAACGGACACCTAAGTGCGTTCGAATATTCGAAGTTAGAATAGAGTTAGTAGTGTAGTGAGTTGGGTAAAGTAGATAAGAATGGAGTAGTTTAATCACAGAATAAATTGATATCACAGCAATAAATTGATATCCGAACAATGATAATATCTTTTGATAAGTGACCCGCGAACACGTTTATAATTTAAAACAAGAATTTGAAGTTTTCTTTATATTAAAAAATGGAACAAGATGATTCAACAATATTTTTAATTGTAGATGCAATGTGAAAATCATTGAATAATCTACTACAAATAACAAAAAAATATACTTTTAAACAATAAATTTTAAATTGTGCAGAAGCTGACCAACTCTGATATATATATAATTGATAATACCTGAACACACAGCATTTTCTGACATATCATTGCAGAATGAAGGTTTTTTCAGGACAGGTGTTGCTATATTTTAATGAATCTATTTGTTCAGACTGTTTATTTTCAATATATTTAATATGTATTTATTTAACTGTACTTCATCTAATAAAATGTTGAGTAAAAATGTTTATAAATTATAGTTATATAGGTCTTGGTCCAATATATTTTCTAGTTTAATAGATTTCAATAAATATCATGTAATTTCACCTAATTTTAGATAATTATATAATTCATCAGGAATGAAAACTTTATGTTCATGGTTTTTGAACTCTACTGTCACTTGCATGATGAAAATGACGATGATTTAAAGATGAAAATTTAAAAAGCATGAAAAACCGAAAAAGTAAAAACAATTATTAACAAAATGTTGGTTATATCCCAGAACATATTCTGTGGTTATATCACATTATATAGGCGGGAATAAAAATGAAAATTACTTGTTATCTGTATATGATCTTATCTGTATAAGAATAATTATGAGTAGAGTTAAAAGAACCTAGCGATTTCTTTTGGATAACAAGAGTTAACTCCAGTGAACAACACTAGGTTTTCGAACGGTAACCTTAGAGTTAACACTGATTTCTCGAACGACACGAAATTGACTATAGTTGACTCGAGTTAACTAGAGTAGTTTTCGAACGCACCCCTCCTAGATCCCCTACACTAGATCACCCATCGTCATCTAGATTCTAGATCGCTGTATTCTACAACCTCCCTGTAGCCTAATTGATCAATCGTCACTTAGATCCTCTAATGTTAATTAGATCCCTTGTGTCAACTAGATCTCATGATAATTAGATCCTCCTATAATGGTTATACGTCAACAAGATATTCTGAATAAATTGATACATATTTTGGCTGTATGAACGAATAGTACCCGTGTCATCCAGATCACAACCATACTTCTGGTAACAACATGGATCTAATTGTCTCGAAATCCAAATATCTAATCTTGATCTAGAAGTCCATCTATTATCATTTATCATTTTTATTATTATCAGTTAATACCGTAGATTTTTAATATATTATAATCATGGAGACTGGAGATGAGGAGACCTTATTACTCTTATGGCTGCCTGTTATAAAAGTGGTCCGACAATGTAATATTTGAACATGATTAATATATTGAATTTTAATTAAGTTTTTATCTTGAAACCACGGCTTTAGATTTTATCTATTTATATATCTAAAGCCGTCCTTTAAATCGAATCTTGCTTGTGATAATATTATAATATCAATTATCAATCAGTTGGGACCTCTTTGGTATCTAATGTGGGAACTAATTGTCTCAAATATTTTGGGATCTAAATGTCCCAATGAGATCTAAACGATCGGGTTTAAAATGTCGACAGTCCAGATCTGGATCTGGATGTATCAACCTGGTAACAATTCTTATCAAAATGATTATCAGGTCCTACATGACCCGGGATCTGTTTGTCAGCATACCCATATTTTGATGTATAACACCATAATTATTATTATAATTTATGATTCAGAGGGATGAGGAGTATTATACGAGTATATAATCTCCTCGTATAGGCAGTTTATCGTACATTATGAATTACGGCATGTTACACACATTATAGATCATTTTTGGTTTTTGTACGATCGCTGGCTGTAGTAGAAGAACTTTTCTCCCGAGACATTTTTAAACAGCAAAATCGTATTTTTACACGTGTAGTGTCCTCTTAATGTTTCAGAATTTAATGAATTTAATTAAATTAAAAAATTAAAATTAAATTATAGCTACGTATATTATATTTATAATGAACTTCGGTCAGAATTGTTTTTCGAATTGTCATCTATTTTTAATAAATCCTAACAATAAGCTATGCAGATCAGATATTTATTACATATATACCTAAATAAAATAATACAAATTACAAAATTAATTTATAAAATATCGCCTACAACCTAATTTCAAATAAGTACCTAGGTACAACTGCTAGTTTGATAGTAGTATTCGATAATTTACGATAGTCAATTAAGTGTCGAAAACCGTTTTCAACATTCATCTTTATCAATTTTATTAATATTTAGGTACCTATTATTATAAATTAATGTGCCTAATATTATAATCATGTGTAATCAACTAAATTACACTGCAATATATTATAATTTTATGAACATTCAAAATGAACTAAGGCGAGTTTTACAACAGCAAGAACCATATTTTGTCGGGAAGTACTAAGTACCTACCTACAATTATCCAATTACATTATTATAGTACCTACTTGAAGAGAAATGGTTTGAAAGACGATTGACGAATTTCCTTTTTTTTTTATACTATTAAAGTGAATAAATACGATGAAAAAAATATGATATTTTCAAAATATCATAAAAAAAATACGTTTTTCAAGGATTATTGCTTAAACTCAATAAATATGATATCGAAAATAATTTTAAATAAATAAATATTGTTCATAATTTTCTATACAAAAAAAGGTTTTTATTATTTTATTAATATTTTTATCTATCTCTCTTAGTTTCAAAGTTGTTACCTATATGATAAATATTTCCCATATTACTATGTGATACGACTAGAATTTAAACGTTTTTGTAAACATAATTATTATACCTAAGTATTTGATTTATATTATTGTCGTTGTTAATGATAACAATTGAAAATATCATGGAAAAAACTATGATTTTATTCGATAGTCGAATAGCATGTCAAAAGTAATTTATTTGATTTGTCAAGATTCGATAGAATACGATTGATCGAAAATTTCTAATCGAATGAATATTTACGATCGAATATTGTCAATTGAATAACTTTTTTCGACCATCAATTCGATACCTGTGATGTTTTAAATTGACATTACACAATTATTAAATAACTTATTACTCTTTATTTAATGAATTTTACATTATTACATGCGGGTGTCTCTACAACGAAAAAAGACATCTCACATCTGTAGACAAAAAAAAAAAATCAACTAACATAACCTTACAAAAATTACAGGTTATCCACTACAATACTCCCCCTTAAGTTTCAAAAATACACGTTTTTAACAGAAATAAATTATACAAATAGATTACATACTACACAATTACAATTACATACCTCCATGAAAAAACAATTTTAATTTTAACTTCCACAAAATCTTTACACTTAGAAGGTATGCGAGTAGTTCTCGAAGATCTACATATATTGTCTTGAATAGAATGAGTACCCGATCAGTCTTTTAAGGTTTCTGTTGTTATATTTTGTGTTACAGATGTGCTTCCACCAATTAATGTCTCACTCAAAATTTTTTCTAAACCATTTTCTTAATAAAAACTGCCTCCCTTAATAATTTGGTCGACATGTCGTTTATAAAACAAATTACTTGACTCATCCTTACATATGTACATTGAGTTACCAATTATATCATCAACTAGACGTGCCTTCCATCCCTTCTTATTGGGTTTGCTAAAATCCCTAACACTCTGTCTCCTACTTTAAATTTTTTATTTAAAATGGTGCCTCTAAAATTTTGGATTTGTCTAGTGTTGGCTAGAGTATTATTGGGTGTGATTCTAGAGAACCGTAAACTAACTTTCCTATCAATCATTAACTCTGCGGGTGTACAACCTGTAGTTGAATGATCACTATTTCTATAATATAATAAATATTTATTTAAAGCTGATTGTGGTGAATAGTTGGGATTCAAGTTTATAATTTTTTTTAACCCTAATTTGAAAGATTTAACCATGTTTTCAGCCGCTCCATTACTAGCTGGATGCCCTGGCGCAATAGTTAAGTGTTTAATACCATTGGTACTGCAAAATATGCTGAAATTTTCAGAAGTGAATGGTGTTCCGTTGTCAGATACTATAGTATTTGAAAGCCCATATCTAGCAAATGTTTCTTTTAATCTTTCCAATGTATTATGAATTTATGAGTGTCTAATTTATCTACTTTAAAAATTTCAGACCATTTACTGTAAGAATCAATTAATACTAGATACATGCTGTTGTTTATGGGACCTGCATAATCTATGTGTATGCGATCAAATACTTTAGTTGTCTCAGGCCATTTAGTTAATTTGACTTTAGTTGGTTCAGGTTTATGAGCTAAGCACGTTTCACAATTATTTGCTAAGTTCTCAATATCTCTAGTCTAACGATGGCCACCAAAAATAAGAACGAGAGAGAGAGCCTTCATTTTTACCATCCACATATGTAAACTGTGAAGTTCTTTTAGTACAATGTGTTTCAGTTGGTTCGGAATAAATGTTCTATAATCCCATATGAGAACATTCCCTTCAATAATAAGCACCTCACGCCTATTACAGTACCTAGGGCTTGATTTTATTTGAGATCTCTTTGGGCCAATGTCCTATAATGTAACTAATTACTTTAAACAAAATTGGGTCCTTTAGTGTTTCAACCCTCATTTGTAAAAAGTCCACCGGTAAGAATTCTTCTGCCCGATTGATTATATCTGTGTTTTTGTCTACTGTAACTGGAGTATTTTTAGAGTCGTTGAAATAACGCAACAGGCTGTCAGCAACAGGATTATTAATACCCCTAACAAATTCTATTTTATAACTAAACCCGGATAGAAAAAATGCCTATCTTTGAATTCTCCCAGATACCATTTTTGGAATAGATTTGTTTTCACCGAAAAGGGTTATTAATGGTTTCTGGTCAGATTTAATTATAAAATTTCTGCCCTTCAAATATTGATAAAACTTAGTAACCCCCCAGACTATAGCCAGTGCTTCCCTGTGTGTGGTAGAATAATTTTTTTCCCCTGGTGTTAAGGATCGTGATGCAAAACTGATTGGTCGTTCCGACAAATTATCAGTTCAATGCGAAATTACTATTCCTATACCTTTATATGAAGCGTCACACGATAGCACTACCAGTAAATCTGGATTATAATGAGTTACTTGATCAGACATTAAGAGTTCTTTAGCTATTTTAAAAGAAACAGTGAATTCTTCAGTCCAATTGAAATGTTTGTCTTTCTTTAAAAGATTATGCAGGGGATTTAAAACCATTGCTAAGTTTGTAGCAAATTTATCATAATAATTGATTAATCCTAGGAAGGATTTTAACTCAGTGATATTTGTAGGTTGTGGAAATTTAGAAATACAAGCTAATTTGTCTGGGTCTTTCCTTAAACCTTCTTTATTAATGATGTGACAGAGGTATTTAATCTTGTGTTGAAAAAATTGACACTTTTCTAGGTTTAACCGGAACCCTGCTTCTTTGCAACGTTTTAAAACTTCTCTAAGATTTTTGAAATGGTCATCCTCATTTATTCCAGTAACTACAATATCGTTAAGTAAGTTGGCGGTAAAAGGATAATCCCTAAAAACTTTCTCTACTTCGCATTGGAATATGGCTGTAGCTGGTTTAATTTCATATGGTAGTCTTAATACTTCGAACGTACCTTTATGGATACTTCATGCTAACAACTTACTGGTATCCTTGTCTACTCTCAGTTGATTATAAGCGTTACTAAAATCAAGTTTGAAAAAGATCTGGTCTCCCTGGACGGCAGCGAAAAGCTCATCTATTTTTGGAAAGGGATAATATATATCTTTAATATACCGATTAATAGTAGCTTTGTAATCTGCACAAAAACGAATCTTGCCATTTGCTTTTAATACTGGAACAAGAGATGTTCCCCACTGACATAATTCACTTTTCTTAATTACACCACTATCTTCTAGTCTTTCCAGCTCTTTCTCTACAGCAAGTTTGTGAGCAAACGGAATGCACCTATGTTTATGAAATATCGGTTGAATCTCAGTATTTAATTCTAAGTGTATCTCCAGATTTTTGTACTCCCCTAGCTCATTATTAAATAGTTCCTTGTAATTATCTAGTAATTTGTTTAATTTATGCCCAGTATCATTTTAAATATTATTAATTTTATTTGCTTGTACCCATGATAGGTATGCCTAATTTCTCCAACAGATTCCTACTACATAAAGGATGAGGGTTTCCTGAACTTTTGACCACTATGAAGTTACAAACTACTACCTTGTGATTAAATTCTACATTTGCTTTAAACTGTCCTAACGGCTTGATGGATGTGCCATCAAAGAACTTTAACATAGTATGGGAAGGTTCTAACTTACAGTTGCGCAGATTATTTTTAAGAAAACTATCTGTCACTATTGATACCGCAGCACCTGAGTCTACTTCTAATTCAGTCAAATAACCATTAATTTTTACAGTTATCATTACAAGTGGTACATAATTGTCATTGTTTTGACATTGAATAAATCACTCATTAAAAGGCTGTTCGTTCTCAATAGCTCATTATTTACATCAACTTTACTCTTACAAACTACAGCTAAATGACTCACCTGGTTACAAATCTTACGTTTATAGTCTTTATATTTACATGAAGAAAACGTGTGGTTGCTCTTACCAGTGTTTGCATACCGCCTTGAATTGTGTCACTGAATATTCATTACTTCTCTGAGTTGTTGGTGTGGAATGTTTCTGGGTTCTGTTCGAGCGTTTATTTGTAGATCTGTTAACTGTTCTTTGCCCATTCAGTGATTGGTTGACCGCTTTGATTTCGTTGAGGGACATTGCTACCACAGTGCCACTTTGGTTAATTGAAGCTTCTCTCTTCAATGCAACTTCAACCAGCTCAACTAATGTCTTTTCATTATATTCTTCGCAGACCCGATCTAATATGGGACCTGGTACAAGACCTGTTACGAATTTGTCTTTAAGACCTTCTGCCAAGAATGTACCAAAGCGACAACTCATCGCTCCTTTTTTTCCCGAATATACCATTCGCTAATGGTTTCATTTGAGTTTTGTCTAAATTCGTAAAATTTTACACGTTGGCGCAATACCGCGACTTTTGGTGAAAAATGTTTTTTTAACAATTCGCATAATTTTTCGTATGTTAGAGAGTTGGGCAGTACAGGATCACATAACTCACGTAACACCGCATACGTTTTCGCACCTATTACCGTAATAAGCACGTGAACTTTACGTTCTTCTTCGATGTAATTTACTATGAAGAATTGGTCTAACCGCTCAGCATACAGGTTCCAATCTTCCCACATGACATATTCGGGCGCCGTGCCTATGCCGATGGTCCTTTGAACATGTGGTTTGTCGTTTTTCCCCCATAATTTGACACGGTGCCAAAAAAGCTTATAGACGTTTATCTTCGTCGCCACTGTGATTTTTTAAATTGACATTACACAATTATTAAATAACTTATTACTCATCATCGAATGAATTCTACATTGTTACATGCGTGTAATGTATCTCTATAACGAAAAAAGATATCTCACTCTCACATCTCTGTAAACAAAAAAAAAATCAACCAACATAACCTTACAACTTACAGGTTATCCACTACAATACCTTTGATAATAAACTCTCATAATAATTAATAGGTAACATAATATTACAATTAGGTAGAAAATAAATAATTATATAATAATAATAATAATAAATTAGTTTTTCTATTTTTGTTTTTAAATCCCATTTTCATTTTTATTCATTGCTCATAATTAAACAGCAATAATTATCAATTAATCTATACCTTTTAAATTTATCTCAATTAATTGTTTTGTTATTTTGAAATTACGTTATATAATATTGTTGTCGTTGTGTTAAGTTTTATTCTTTAAAAATGTGTAGTAGTATTATTTTCCTTTTTAGAATGATTTATTGGTGAAGAATGGTCGTTCTTCGTGGATTTATTATTGCTATAAACGCATTTTTATCAAATAACCTATACGTTTATACTTCATATCGGTGGCATAATTAAGAATTTGTTCTGGGGGTAGACAATTTTTGATGTTAGTTATTGAGAACCCAACTTCCCCATTGGGTTGTATCGAAAATAGTAAGACTATTCTAAAAAGGGAACCAATTATACACACGAAGATATATACACATAGGTACTTTAAGTTTGATCTATTTCTTTTTTTTCTTCAATTTTTCCAATTAAAGTAGCCTACTCGAAATAATCCTATATAGGTATACAAAAATCCTTCATTCATTTATAAAGTTATCTATGCCGTGCTATTTTTCATACGTCTTATAATTGTTTTAAATAAGATTAAAAATCCGTGTATTATTTTCACCTACACCTAATATCTTCTGAATACACTATAATATAAATTTAATAACAATTGCCGAAGACACGACCCCGTATGTAAAAGACCTCCAACAGCTCCAAGAAACCATCTACAAGCAGCGAAGCAGTAAATAGTAAATACCTTCATACACCACTATAATAATTATATTTTACAAGTATAGTCTGAGACGTGATTAAGTCAATAGGTACATAAATTATTTAAAGGGCCATCTCGATTATTTTACTAAACTATACTGGCGTAAATTACTTTCATACGATTATTCTATTTTATTATCCTATCTAACTTTATTTTAATCGTTTCACGACATACTTATAGTAGGTAGTTATAAACTTATAGAAACACTGTTACGTACGACTGTGACACTGAACATCCATAATATATAAAAAAAATTATTTTTATAGTTACTCTTAAAAAAATATATTGACATAAATTTAATTATAAATATGCTTAGGTATACAAAAAAATAATTCAAAATAAAGAAATGTACTATTATTGAATAAAAAAAAAGAAACTTACTATTATTGATAATAGTAAAACTAGTAATCATAGAAAAGAGATAGGTAGTACTTAACTAATAAAAATGTATTGAGATATTGGTGATATCATAACGAATACACTTCGTGTAAAAAATGTCTAAGCAGAAAAAAATCAATCATTTATTACGAATGGATTATTATAGGAACTACTTTCAATGATTCATGACGTCATTTTTGTGTTATCTAAAACGACATATTTTATGTTGTTTCATATCCGACGTGGTATTTCAAAGCAAATCGAGGGATATTTTCGATTGAAGCGAAGTGGAGCGACATTCGTGAACGTAGCCTGCGAATGGAGCCGGCTGCAACGAGCGTAGCCCTAGACCTCCCAGCTGTTTTCACATATTGTACCTACCTACTGCATTTTTGATACGAAAATACAACGTAAAATATGTCGTTTTATATAACACAAAAAATGACGTCATGATTTTCGATTGAAAATAGTTCCTATAATAATCCATACGTCATTTATTAGATCTTTAGGCACTAAAAAGATGTGATATCATGAATAAATGCCAAGTAAATTTAATTAAAGTACACTTATTTTGTTTCAATAATTTATGTATTTGGCGAGGAATTATTTACTTTATATGACACGAAATAAGATGAACAAAATAATTAAACGGAGTTAGGACTCCATTATAAATTAAAAATATTATAATGTATATTTTGCTATACTTGTCAAAATAATTCCTCGTCAAGTAAATAAATTATTGAAACAAAATAAGTGTACCTACTCAATTTACTTGGCATTTATTCATGATATCACATCTTTATAGTGCTTAAACATCTAATAAATGACTGATTTTTTTTTTACTTGGCCATTTTTTACACGTAGTTCGACGAATTGTTTTCGTTGTGATTACTATTGTATTGAAATACAGTTAACCTAAGTCAAAAACCATAGACATATATCAAAAAATTATCAAAAAATGGCGCAAAAATTTATAATCTCCCAGTTAAACAAGCGGCGTCCCTTTATTATCTATTCAATGATTACAAATTACAATCGCTGAACCGCATCACTATTTTATAATTTGTAATTCTGCGTTGTTTCTTATAGTTTCTTCTTGTTTTATTGTTTGAGATTGATATTAAATTGTAAAATTATTTAGTGTTCGTACACTTTCATCACTGATTTCGGTTTCATGTATTTACTATTTATTAGATATTAAAAGGAATATTGTCTTTTTTGTTGGCCAACCGTGAAATTCGCAATCGTCTTCGACCGAAAAAATTTAAAATGGTAAGTATACATAATAATATACGGTATGGTATTTTTTTATTCCGGTTAAAAACAGTGAGTAATATAAAAATCATATATAGGTAGTCCTCAAAATATATTATAGACCTTCGAAAAACCCCATATAATTTGACGTAACAAAATTTTCTTGAACGTCAAAGTTTATGAGCATTGATACATGTCATATAAATTAAATATTAATAGGTACCAAATTTTATTTTTATTACAAGGAAATCAATTTTTATACATGGATTAATTGAGAGATAACTTTTAATCCATCAGGAAATAGTGATAAGTAATTCCATAAACTCCATATTATTGTATACAGTTTTACAGTCACCATCAGATAATTGGTATAGAGGCGGCGACACAAAACCTGCAGTGTTTATCAGTAATTGTTTCCCAAACTAGTTTTTGTGCTCAATTGCTGACAGTAAAATATCATGCTGGATGGTTTATTGTGATAGATGTAAATATAAACAATTATGGCCAATACAAAACACTGGTGTGGTTATCATGCCGTCACCGCTGTGCCAAGTTATCTGGTAGTGACTGTAACATACAGTGGTTTTTAATGGTCAGAATCAAGATTATATGTAGATAGTTCCAATGAAATGGTTGAAATTTTAAGGGTCTTTAAATTTCAAATGTATTGACCAGCGGTTCCCAACCTTTTTATATCTGCATACCACTTGCATATTTTGAAAATTTTCACATACCACTTGACTTAATAACCTTTTTTTATTTTTTTACTTCCAGTCAAAACTTTGATATAGGTATTCTTAGTTTTGAAAGCGTTCTTTAGAGCAGTTACTGTTGAGGTTAATGAATGATTTTTTTGCTAAAAAAGCTTTTGGTATGTTCTGAATATAATCCTCTTCAAACAGGTTTATGATCCAATTAATTTCTGAAAAATATTTAGAAATGTTGAATTTTAGCGATTGAAGGTGTTTAAAAATGTCTGTAATCACATTTTAATTTGGCTGAATTTTGTTTTCTTCTCAATATTTAGTTAGTATCTCGAATGCTGAAATATCTCTCTTGGATACATGCAAAATAAATAATCCAACTTCCTCATGAAAGCACTAATTTTATTACTATCATAAAACATGTTTGTGTTTGATCCTTGTAGACTCATATTTAGAACATTTAAAAGGTTAAATATGTCAGCCATGTACGCTAGTCTTGACAACCATTCGTCAACAGTCGTCACTATCATCATCTAAATTGGTACGATTACAAATCATATGCCATTGACATTTATAAAATCAGCTAATATCAAATAAATCAATAATAATATTTAATGTTAATAATAATAATACAATGAAAATTATATCAAAAAGTAAGTACTACAGATTGGAAACCGCTGGCATAGACTTATTCAAATGATAATATTATAATAATATTTAGGTATAGCCGTATAGATATTTTGTCATGGGTATAGGTTGGGATCATTTGGTATGTCCAAATGAAAATACATGAATTAGTTATTATCTACTAGTACTAGCATATAATGATAGGTATAATTAATGCAAAGAAGGTATAACAAGTTACACTATTATAGTACCTACCTATGAGGTGCAAGTTAGGTATAACCCCCGTTATAACTAATATATCGTGTTTAAAATCATAAAGCTAAAATTAATAAATATAAATATATTATATTGTATACATCTCTATATTAGTATTATTATTTATATATTATATACCTATCTATATGTTTTGAATAAGTATCTGTCCGGTTCCCAGTTATATTATTGAGTGATGATTGACATTTGTTTTACACGCTTTAGCGGGACGGTAATAAACCAGTAGTGACTTATTAAATCTAGGTACATTCCCTAGAAAATTATAATATTGTCTTATTTTTATAATTAATTTGTAAAGTGAATGCTAAATAATAAATTTGGGATTTTAAATATTGCATAATTACCTACAATAAATATTAACCATATTAACCCCTATGTCCTATATTAACATGGTAATTAATTCTGTGATTGAAAATAATAAATAAACATGATAAAAATATTAAAAACTTAACATTATTTGGAATCTGTACTTTAATAAGCTTTGTTTAATTGCATGTACCTATTTGATGATATATGTTTTACTTTCTTAGGTGTTGTAATGATTAATTTCATCAAGTTATTGTCATATGCAACTTCAGTTGCTGTTAGCTTTTTCGTGATAAAGTAATAATTATTTTTATACTTAACTATTATAATCATAATAAAACTAGGTTCCTATATTTAATTGTTTAGAATACATCTCTTAGATATTAATAAAATTGAAATAATACCTATAAAGGTTGTACATGTTTTTCTAAAAATATATTTTAATTTTTTTAAACTATTTAACTAAGTAGGTACTTGCATTTTAGATTTTTGCTACTTGTATTGACATTTTTCTTTTTCTTTTCATATATTAATGCTTACATGGAAAAAGGTCATAATTAACATTTTTGTAATTTTACAGGAGAGCCAAAATAAAAGAACAGTAGACTATACAATAGTATACAATATACAATATTTAAACATTGATAGTTATTCTTAAAAAATTGTATCGATACAATAATCGGTTCTATCAATAGAGAATTGTGGTGTTTACGCCAAAATGTTCGTAACTCATTTTTGACAAAAATATTGTTTACAACCTTTTTGCCTCTTGTAAGCGTTAATATGTAGAAATCTATTTTTATTAAGTAGCTAATATTCATTTATATACATTATAAAATGTTATACTTATGATCATTTTAGGCGTTACTTGGCTCGTGGTATCTGTAAATGCAAGACTGACTTGACTGGTAAAGTTGTAATTGTTACTGGAGGTACAGCTGGTATTGGTAAAGAGGTTGCTATTGTTCTCGCTAAAAGAGGTATAATATTAATTATATAATATAAATATTATTAAATGCTTATTATTATAAAATAATTAATACCTAAACATGTTTAAAGGTGCAAAAGTAATAATTGCTAGCAGAGATCAAACTGAACGACTAGATGTTGATAAATTTGAAACATGGATAAAGGACATTGAATTCATATATTTGGATCTTACTTCATTCAGCGACATTCGAGAGTTTTCACATATTATTCACTACCGTAAGCTTATATTATAATTAAAATATCTGTTCGATTTTCTTGTGTGATATCCATCAAAAATGTACGAACCTGAAGTTAATGAAGATGATTCGCTTAATCCACCTGGTGAGGAAGTTGCTCTTCCTCCAGCCCTTGAACAAGCGTTGAACTATAAAGAAGAGAGAGCAAAAGAAGTAGGTGTTGTTGATGGGGTTACTGAAGTAATATCAGAATTCTCACAAGAAAATGGTGAAGTTGTACATACTATGAATGACGAGGAAGATGACGATGAAGAAGATGATGAAGAAGAACAAGTAATAAAGTTGTCTTCAAAAGATCGAAAAGTAGCAAAAAGAAGGAAAAAAAAGTATAAGAAAAAGAAGAAGAAACAATTGAAAAATGAGCAAAAGGAAAAAGAAACATTATCATCTTCAGATAAAGAGAACAAGGTTGAAAAATTAGATATTGAGGTTGAGTACATTCAAGAAACATTAAGCGTATTTAACCTTGTACCTATGTATAGACAGTATGCTAAGGTATTTGAGAATTTCAAAATTCCTGAGCCAGAACAAAAACCAACAGAAGTTACTGGCCAAGAAGCCACTTTACCCAGTTTAGATTTGAAGAAAGTGCCCAAGCTCCCTGAACAAGAAGATGACGATGATGGTAAAGATAAAGATGGAGAAAATCAGCCTAAGGGACCTGATAAGTTGTCAAGGAGACAATTTAAAAAAGTAACTCGTTTAAGTGTAGCTGAACTCAAGCAACTAGTGTCTAGACCAGATGTTGTAGAAATGCATGACGTGACAGCTAGAGATCCTCATCTTTTAATACAGTTGAAAGCTCATCGTAATACAGTGCCTGTACCTCGTCATTGGTGTTTCAAGCGTAAATATTTACAAGGTAAACGAGGTATTGAAAAGCCACCATTTGATTTGCCAGATTTTATTAAACGTACCGGTATTATGGAAATGAGAGCTGCTCATCAAGAAAAAGAAGATGAAAAATCACTAAAAAATAAAATGAGGGAAAGAGTAAGGCCAAAAATGGGAAAGATAGATATTGATTACAAGAAATTACATGATGCATTCTTTAAATTACAAACTAAACCGAGATTATCTCTTCATGGTGACTTGTACTATGAAGGTAAAGAATATGAAACTAAACTCCGAGAAAAGAAACCAGGTGATTTAAGTGCTGAATTACGGACTGCATTAGGTATGCCAGTTGGTCATAATGCTCATAAAGTACCTCCACCATGGTTGATTGCTATGCAACGTTATGGTCCGCCTCCATCTTATCCAGCCCTTAAAATACCTGGTCTTAATGCTCCTATTCCTGAAGGATGTTCTTTTGGTTACCATGCTGGTGGTTGGGGTAAACCTCCTGTAGATGAACGTGGTCGACCTCTTTATGGAAATGTTTTTGGAACTCCATCTGATTATGATGAATCCCATGTAGCTGAAGAGCAAATTGATAAATCCATGTGGGGAGAACCCGATTCAGAATCTGATGCTGAAGAAAGTGAAGAAGAAGAAGAAGAGGAAGAAGTCAAGGAAGCTGAAGAAGTAGCAATTGATGCTAGCGGTATTGCTACACCTGTTGCTGAAGGCCTTGCTACTCCATCAGGTATAATGTCTGGGTTGCCGAGTGGTTACGAAACACCTGAATATATTGAACTAAGAAAACGAAAGATTGAATCTGAAATGGAAAGCAGCGAACAACAACCGCTCTACCATGTATTGCCAGAGAAGAAAGTAGACACTGTACGTGGTTCTATGATGGCATCTACACATATGTATGATATACCGACTGCAGTTGCCAATAAACCTGGCGAAGTTGAAGTTAGTTTAGATCCATCTGAATTGGAATTAGCTGGAGATGTCGAAGCTATGGCCGCTAGGTATGAGCAAAGAATGAAGGATCAACAGGGTGGGGAAGATGATAGCATGGAGTCTGATAAGAAGAAGGGACAAAAACGGAAAGCTGCTCAAGAAGCAAAAACAAGCAAAAAATATAAAGATTTCAAATTTTAAGAAAAATAAATTGTATTATACATTTTTCCTTCTTGAGAATATTAAAATATTATTCATAATTCATTATTATAGTATCCACTGTTCATATATTAATTTTTTATTCTCTAAATATTATGTTATTGTTGAACATAAATTGGTTTATAATTCATATTTAATTTTGAATGGTATATGGTCAATAAAATCAATATTTAGTAAATGACTTGTTTATATATAGATACAATTCATATACATTTTTATATTTTTAACTTTCAATGAAAACGATATTTGTGTTGTATAAATTAAAATACAGCAATGGTGTGCTATGTAAAACAAGAATATATTATTTGTTTAGATATAAGAACTGATAATGAGCTTATAAAAGCATGTATAGCATAACAATTCTAAGATGACACTACTCTAAAATATTTCATTATTTGTCACATATACATATAGTTACATATAAATAAAGAATAATCCTTGGGTCATAGTGTTATTAGATTTTCTAAATACTACATATTCTTTTAAACATTGAATGTGGGCAAATTAAAATTATGTTAGTGTTATATCATTATTTAATGTTTATAACATTAATTTGATAAATTGAAATTTATACTTATCAATTTTAATTGTACAATATTGAATTATGTTATGTTTATTTTTTTATGTGAGTGGTAGCAGTATGAATGGAAATTTTCTAAAAAAATATATTTTGTATTTGATACATTTTATATAGGTAGGTACCTATATTTAAACATTGATTAATCATGTGAATATTTGTTTTGTTTTATAATTACCAACACTAGTATTATCATATATTGATCAAAAGTAAACTTGGATATTATTTTTGTTTACTATATGATACAAATGTAGTTTGAGAGTTGAATATACACAATAACACAGTTTTAGAATTGTTTTGTGTACAATGTGTTTGTATGTATTTTGTCTGTTGACACAACACTTATGTGCCAACGCATAACACACTTCCATTATTTAATCCTTAATCATTAATCAATAATGATTATTAAATAAAAATTATTGTTTTATAAGGCTAACTGTGAATGGTATGAAATAAAAAATAATTATACCTACAGAATGCCTTGTGATTTGTTTATTTTCAGGTTTTGCCTCGATATATGCTTTGGTGAATAACGCCGGAGTGTTTTACAAACCATTTGGACCATTTTGGAGTGAAGACGATTTCGATATTCAGTTTCAGACAAATTATTTAGGCAAGAAATTCACATTATACACAGTATACGTATATAACATTGCTTAAAAACCCTTATGATAGTCGGTTATGGTCTATACTATACAATGTATGTGGTGTTAAGATATAACTAACAACAATAGACTATCAACCCCAACTTTAACATTTGTTTGATGGTAAAGAATGAATAAATATATGATCTAGTGATCATTGAAAATCATAAATGAATATGTGTAGAATGTAAAAAAATCTTTTCTAAAGGACAGATTTTGTTTAATATTTTGTACAAATTGAATAAGTTATACAAAATTCCATTTTGTTATAGTTATAGGTAGATAATAAATATTTTAAATTTTAATCAAACATATGGATATAAAATGATATTTTGAAAAGTTTTTGCAGGGGCATGCAATTTCCCAGTTTGTCACAAATTAAAAATGTATTACCTATTTAATTTTTCGTAGATATTCTTAAAAAATCCAAATAAAATTTATTGTAGGCGGGTGTATAAGACGGTTACCTACTTTTAGGTAGGTATGCATTTTAAAACCTATAATATGTATACATATCTCATCAGTCCAAGAGCTGTTTTTGTTCAAAATTAAAATGCAAACTGAAACCTCGGGTTGATTATATTATTGACATTACAATTCCGAAAAAAATAATAATTGTTAATTTTCTAATTTATTTACCATTTGCTTTGATATGTATGTATTCTGATGCAGATACTTCCCCCATAAATTTAATTCGTAGAGACATTGAAATGTTGGGAAAAATAATGTAGGAAAGAGTTTCTAATTTTGGGTCTTGCTCTCTCCCTGCCCAACAAAATATACCTACCAATTGGTTTTAATATTTTAATTGATTCATTTTGAATATTAAACGTCAAACGACAGCAGTTTACAATGTTTCACCAAGTAATAAAAACAAAATATTTTTATTCAATGGTTTAACGACATTGATTGAAATGTGTAACGAACGACGATGATTTTGTAGGTCCGTTCCTCTTGACGAACCTGCTGCTCGACCTGCTTCGCGCATCGCCGGACGGTGGTCGCATCGTCAACGTCACGTGCGAAGCGCATCGTATCCTGCACGAGTTGGACCCGACAACAGCCGACGACCCTTACCCGGGTTCTCGTAACTATTTGCTATCTTACGCCACTTCCAAAGCGTGTTTACTGCTGTTCACGCACAAACTTTCCGCGTCGCTAGTCGGTAAGCACTGCACTGGGCTTGCGGAAAACCGCATGTAGGTAATTGATTTTTATAACGGACGGCGTTCATAATATTCTCAGTCCATTTTTATGAACAACATATTATATTACGTTATATATTTCAAATAGTTTAATTATTTCAAAAGGTAATCACTATCTTTGATTTCATTAATAGGTAGGTATCTACATAGCTATACGTAGGTCTTACGGCTCTCAACTTTGTGGGTTATTGTAATAAGCTGTGGGGTGTCGTTTCAATTTTTCTTTTTCGGGGTGTGCGAGCTTTTAGGCAGGCCAATTTTAACATTTCACCTGGTCGTTTTAAAAAATATTTTAAAGACATTTTTGTATAATAGGGAAATATGTAAACATTTGAAGCGGGCCAATTTTTCATCCCGCCAGTCCATTACTACAATGTGAACATTTCGTATAACCATAATATAGGCGGCGCAATCCACGTAAAAAGATCATCAAGTTTTTTTCGTCGGCGCAATTATAGTTATGACAAATGTGACAACTCGACGAACATTTATGACAACGCATCAGAGCATTGAAAGGCCACTTTTAAGTTAATGGTGGTGCCGCCGCCTCACACCCTGCCTGCCCCCCCCCCATATGATGCCCCTGGTTATAAGAAAATAATCTAATCTTGTCAAACGTAAAGTATGTTTTATTTACGTCAAACAATTTTATTAGGTACCATAAATTATAAATAGTACTCCAGACTAGGGACCGGATAAAAGTTGGTCACTTTTTCAAACGTCAAAAGGACGTCGCACTGAAGATTTTCAACGGTAAAAACATATTTATGCAAAACAAGTGAAATTACATTTTAAAATAATTTTAGAGTTCAATGCCTATTATAAAATTTATAGAAAACAACATTTTGGAGATAATTAACCTTATCGGTGTTTTTTCAAATAAAAAAAGTTACATTGTCCTGAAAATGGGGGGAAAATAGTATTTTGCTTAATATTTAGAAAATGGTAAAAACTTAATGAGGTTATCTCTGAAATATTGTCAATACATTTTATAATTGGTGTTATAGGTAACTTAAAAATCACTTTAAAAAACCATTTCATTTGTTTTGCGTAAATGTATTTTTAAACAAATATCGTGATTACACGACAATAAAAAATAGTACCGACACAGGACTATTTTTAATTACTTTAAAATTATATTAAAATATTTTTGATCGTTAGATTTTTATTTTTCTTAAAATATCTGAAAAATTCTCTATACAGAACCCCTTAAAAATGGGCTGTGCGACGTTCTTTTAAGAGGACGCTTTAGGTAAGTACATGTGTATTTACGGAATTAAAGTACGTTCTCACTTTCCAAGTTCAACAGACCAAATTATCGTAGATTCAAAATTTAAACAGAGTATGATGAATGAGAATATTTACTATGGACGAACATAAAGTTTTTTTTAGTTAAAATAATTTTTGAAATTTACAAAATTGGCGTTTTTATATTCACCAACTATTTAGATGTTTGGATATAGATACTTATCGAACAAAACTCTATATGCTCGGTCTTAGTTTAAGTTCTCATCTTTTATTTTATGTAATTATTTCTCTTTTATGATGATTTTTGAATATTGAAATCAGAAAGCCACAAGTAGTTTTTGAACAAATCTTGTAAAATTAAAAATCTTGTACCTATCTATTCAGTAGATTTGCCTCCCTATCCACGGTCATTTTATTAAATTTACTCTAAACTGAGTACCAAACATAGTCTATCTTTTGTACTTCTAATAAGGATTTTTTAAATTATTATTTTTTGATAATACAATTTCCACGTTATATATATATATATATATATATATTTATTTATTTTTTACAATAACATGGTTATTCTCTATTTTATGATTAAATGCAATTATGCAACCGACAAATAATAATTCATAGGGAAGTGTAAACGACCTGAACTGATTAAAAAAAAATTATACAGTTAGGCAATTATTAAATACATAGGTACAAGATCCTTTGGATCGATTTTTATAATTATATATATACCTATACTATATAGTCACCAAGTTATTTTTCAACATTATACCTAGAACAATACAATATATCTATATATTATATAATACAAAATGAGTTATTCTGTGATTATAGTCATTTCCAGCCTCTATAGGCGTTCCAGCTCTGTCTCAATATCTTATAATCACGTTATGGTTATGGGAAAAATGTATTGGATAAAAAGAGTTAAAATTATAGATGTATTTAAATTTAAGAGAAAGAACTTATTGTCGGTATGGGGATTTCCTTGTGTTGGGATCTGGCGCTAAATTGGCAAATGATGGGTAGGTACTTAATAGTTTCCTGAAAGTGTATTGATATTTACCTATACTTATACACATAAGTTATAACGACTGCCAAAGTTGGAACTAGGATTTTAGACACCCTGGGAAAATGTTAAGATTTCTCCCAGAATTCAATAAATTCATTGTAAACCACAAATAGGCACTCGCGTGCCTTACAAATATTTTCAGAAAAATACATACCGGTATTGAAACAATATTTAGGTGTACATTAAATAAAAAAAAAAACTACCCTCGAATATTTTACGTCCGAGGATCAATCCTTCTCTACCTCCACCCATATAGTTCCACCACTGATGACTGCAGTACCTATACACTTATTACCTATACATATACATATACATATAAATAATGTATGAGAGGCCGCCGTATATAAAATTTGAAAAATAAAATTGAAAGGTTTTACGTAGGTACCTACCTAGATAGTAGACCTAGGTATAGTGTCTCGCAATAAATCGGGAGACGTTTTACAAGTTTTACTTTTTTACGTAGGTAGGTACCTAAATGTTGCTGTGAGCTTTAAAGTGTTTAACATTTTGTTTTTTCCATATAGGTAGGTATACCTATCTGGCCATCTCTGATTCATTTAGTATTAGAAATTTAGTGTTGATAAATCATTAAGATATTCGCAACATGAAAATCGACATAGAATTGAGTGTATTTTGCGTTATAAAAATCAACGGACATCTACCTAAAATATACATACCTATATATTATTATGATGTATAATATAGTTACTGACGTGATATTACCAATTACCATACATTATATAATATGTCTTGTTTTACAGACTGTGGGGTGACTGTAAACGACGCGAACCCCGGTATCGTACGGACCACAATACTGGACTATTACTTCAAAAGTGCATATCACCCGTTACGGTTGAAGGTCCAAGCACCTCTGCGCTGGTTGCTGTTAAAGTCCCCCTGGGAAGGCGCGCAGACCACGTTGCATCTGATCCTGTCACCGGACCTCCGTGACGTCACAGGAAAATATTTTAAGTCAGTATTTTCTTCATAGAAATGGCGCAATATCTTGTATTTTTGTGGAGGTTACTACTTTTTGTAGTAACACAAAAATTCGTTAGAAGTTAGTGTTAGGTTGTATAAATATACTCAGTGGTGTAATTGTGAGGGGTCAAGCGAGAGACAATTGCCCCCTAGAATTTTATTCATGACCGTTAGGTCAGGTAATGAACACGACGTCATGTAGTAATTATTGTTTTTTAACTCGTCTCACTATCCAGTTTTTTTCTCAACGATGCCACTATACGCAGAATATACCAATAATATCAAAAATATAATAAGAACTAAGAAGTTAATAAATATAACGTTTGGTCGTTAGACATCTTTTGATCTTCTTCAGGTGTGATAAAATGCCAAAACATCCGAGATACGACCAAGCCCGGATTAAGAGGGGCACATCCCCTTGGGCCCATGAATATCATGGACTCATTACGTTATTACTTAAAGTTTTTTTTAGCTCTAAATGCTTAGGTTATATTGAAAATTGAAAAATTTTTCTTATCTCTTATTTCTATTTTTTAATCATATAGGATAGAAAAAATAAAATCAGAATGGACCCTAATACGAAACTTTGCCCTGTGGTCTCATCAGTGAATATAGTAATACAATATAAGTACCTATATATAAATCCACCTTGACCTGTCCTATTATATTATATTATTATACAGAATAAAATATCATTTACAATCACAGAATATATCTACCGGTAACCGTGGTTTTGATTTTGTGAGATAGCTACCACCACAGCCTCCACAGGCTTAATAATAAACTCTCCATGCTATTCCGTATTATACCGTTGATCATTTTCATTCGCTTGTAAGTTGTAATGTGTCTTCTAATTTGTCGAAGTATTATATTTTGAAATTCATGTACAAAATACAAACGAATAAATTACTTGATTTTTGCTTTGTGACTATCGAGTTGCATACCATATATTTTTATATCTATAATTATGTCTTTAAATAAAAAGTACCTAAGTGGTGCTGAAAAATGTAAAAAAAGACAGACGTCGATAATTATGTTTCAAAGCTACTAAAAATTAGCGGATTTTTTTATGACAGATAATACTACTTACAATTTGGATAATAGTATAATACAGTAAAAGTTTTCAGTTTATTATTATTTTAATTTTATATACTATTTATAATAATTAAAATAAAGAAATATTATAAAACAATTTTATTTGTGCGAGGAGGATGAGGGGGGGCACAACTGATTACGTCCCTTGGGTCCCTTGAGTACTTAATCCGAGCTTGGCTACGACAGAATGTGCAGAGAACGGTGAAACTCTGATATTGAGTTAGATATCGACTCCAACACTCCTTACTGACATATACGACGTTAAAAAAGGTTACCAAAATTAATGCTAACCAGGCGTAAATGTGTATCGAGAATAACAAAAAGTAAAAACTATTAAGATGTAGTATTAAACATTTGTAAAGTTACCTTTAATAAGTTAGCTAGTAATAAAATCGATTCTATATGGAAAAACATAGATGGGTGATAATAATAAAAACTTTATTATATTATATTGCATTCATATAACCAGGGTCTAAAATTTCCATTAAACTTAAAAACATTTAAATTAAAATATTATTAAACACTTAAACCCTTAAGGTCCTCGACTACACTCCGTATACCACCTATACCACCGTTTTCCGCACGTGAAACGTGTTTCGGCAGAAGCACGTTTCCAGAAAATTGAATGATTTTAGTGTACCTATAACGACCTCAAAAAAATTTAAGATTGTATTTTATCTAAATTTTTATTTGGTCGATTTTATTCGTAGAGTTATACAACTTTTAAAAATGGAAAATACCGAAAAATTAAGTCTTATAGTTCGACATGTAATAATTTTTATCGAAAATTGTCCATGTAAAAATTTAGATTATTTTAGGTAGGTACTTACGGTATTTTATATCGTACTGTATTTTATATGATACTCAAAAACCATACAGTTTTCCAGAAACGTATATCTCAAAACATGTTTTGCTTCATTTTCAATAATTATTTATTATTACATAACAATATAAATGTTGTCGACTTATAAGACTGTATTTATTTAAATATTTTTCTTAAAATGTCAATAAAATTGCCTATACACAACTCCTTCAAATCAGGCGTAGATATAGTGTTTTCTTAATTTAAAAAAGACGATATTAGATTACCTTTTTTTCCGCCGTCATATTTCTATGACATAGTACTATACAACGTATACATATACTTATATACATATATAAGGCTGTTTAGTATAGTTATAGGTGTTATTTATTAATATTAGAAATCGGTGTTAAATTAGAAACTATATAAGGACGCGGGACGAATATATCTTTCTTTTGAAAATAATTTCTGTCGTATCCTTATCAATTTCAATTATCAGGACATACCCATCGTGACAAGAACGAGGAATATTTTTCGAAATTTTTTATTTAACTGTGACTATTTTACGTTTTTAACTAAACAAATCTGAATACGAAAGTGTTTCGTTTGCTCGACGTATTTCTTCAAATTTGATCCGAATGATCACTTGAACAAATAACTTAAGCAAAACCTCACCTAGTATCTAACACAATAACCCACACCATTCGTTTTATATTTATCGTTTTTGCAGAGATTGCAAGGAACAGAAACCTTCAGCTCTGTGCAGGGACGAGAAACTCTCGGAAATCCTGTGGATCCAGAGCTTGGCCTGGGTGAACCAACGGCTGCAGCGATGAACAGAGTTCCCGTTTACGAGGTGATCGACCAGCGGTCGGTGGTTCAGGACGGCGAGTCAACGACGACAGGCCGGCGTTCCGTTTTCAGGCCGTTGACCGGTGACGAATGCACAGTGTCGTTGACTGACGTCCAGCTGTCAGCCGATTGCGACTGTTCGTGTTCGGCCGTGTTCGGCGGCGTGGCGGTCGCGCAGGACGAAATCCGCCGGGTTTTGGTGCACGGCGAAGCAGACTGCGCGGTGGACAGGGGGCTGGAGGCCGTGCTGTCCGGCACGAGGCCAGGCGAGCTCCGGCAGTTCTGTTTGGGCGATGGACGGGGTGGCCGCGTTTCCGGCCGGGTTCGATTGCTGGGCGTCCGGAAGTGCGCGGGCGGCGCAGGATGGCGCGGCGACGACCGGTTGAAACTGGCCGAGGCGGTCCGGCACAAGGACGCGGGAAACCGGTTGTACGGTCAGGGCCGGTACGCGGACGCGTTTCACCGGTTCAACAGGTCCATACGGGCCGTGTTGTTCGTCCGGAACCCGGACGCGGTGCGTAGCGCCCGGAACGCCCTGTACACCGCGATTTGCAACAACATGGCTGCTTGTCAGCTGCAGCTGGGCAACTACGAGCACGCTCGTCGGCTGTCCGGAAAAGCATTGGCCGTCGACCCAAACAACCTGAAGGCCCTGGTGCGCCGGTGCCGGGCGTCCGCCGAACTGAGAATATTTGACGACGCATTGACTGACGCCCGTCTGGCGCTGGACCACGACCCCGGGAATGCCGTGGCCAAGCACTACTTGGACGTGGCCGCCCGTGGAATCGACAGCCAAAACGCCAACTACAAAGACATGGTGAAGAAGATGTTTGCTTGACGGCCCGCGGACGTCCGGTTTCAAGTTTTTGTTTGTCAATATAATATTATAATTATAATGGTGTGCGGTGACACGTTCCATAATAAAACAAAATATTTTCTTTTAAAATACAATAGGTATTAATTATTATTGGTGTTGTTAAATATATAGCATAATTACATACCTAACGTACAGAGGCCATGTATGATGTACGACGTATACCCAAATTCGTATTTTTGAAATTTTATAACGGTAGTCAGGTAGGTAGTATATATATATATATATATATATATAATATAAACTATTATAATCGTAGGCCACGGGGGTTTCGAAGAGGATATGAAACACGGGATTAACTGTGGATGGACGAAGTGGAGAGAAGCGTCAGGTATTCTGTGTGATAAAAGAATCCCTATTAGGTTAAAAGGTAAATTTTATAAGGCAGTGGTGAGACCTGCAATGATGTATGGAACGGAATGTTGGG
>JAIPRL010003521.1:0-44424 GCA_025469235.1 Pemphigus obesinymphae
GTAAACTTGTTCACCAATTCAAACATCTTTACATTTTTTAAATCGAACGAATATAAGTACCTTAAAATTTGTCAGTCGCTTAGGTCGTTTTGATGAAAAATTGATGAAGCAGAGAGCCGCCTTAATGGGTGTTATCGGTGGAATTCATTTGAACTACAAAGTACGAAAGTGCCGTCGAGAACACGGCGTCTGTTTTTTGCTATTATCAGGTTTCGGTGTTATCATCTAATATTCTCTCTATACACCGCGCCGATATTCTGTGGTCCTACGTGGTCCTACCACAGAATGTTCTGCTGCATGTCCTACCGCCCGGGGATCTAGTCGCACGAAGGTGTAATGTCCTACTCCTACGTTTACCTACAGGCCACAGAATATTCTGTGTACAGACTACGTCAACAGATTATAATATGAATATTATTAGTAAAAATTTTAAATAAAAGAATTTTGTTTATGCCACGGCTACGGCTAAAAATGATAAAAATCGTCACTACTCACCACCGCGACCGTGTTCTGTGTTTTTGGTAAATTCTATAGTATCTTGAGCCCACTGATAACAATCATATGGTTTACTTGCAATCGACGACAATTTATACAGCAGCTGATCACTCCTATAGTCCAATAGTTAGTAGGTAGGTATCTGTATTTGTTCATTTGACTCTTTTCAAAATGTTTTCGGGACAAACAACTTGTTTGAATTATTAGAATGGATATTTTTTTTTAATCAAACTTAAATCTTAATATTAAATTCTTGTATAGACATTTTAGTAAGATATACCTAAGTGTACTATAGACAAACAAAAAAAAAAAAAAAACTATATAGTACCTAATTTGTAATATTGTTAATCAATTAAAACTATTTTTAACCCACAATTGAAAAATGGAAACGCAACTTATCAAATGTTTATAAATTGTAAAACAGGTCGTTATTTTTCGTTAAAATGGAAACTACCAATTGGAACAATCTACCTAGTCTGGCACTTCACCAAATATTCACGTACCTGTCACCCGAGTCACGGATTGCAGCTTCGTCCACTTGCAAACATTGGAGAACAGCTCTTTATCATCCATTGTTTTGGCATAGCTTAACACTCGATATTTCACCAAGGGATAGTTCTTACATAGCTTGTATTGAGCCTAAAGTGAAACATGCCAACACGCATTTAGTGACACTGGTGCGTAATATTCGTCTTATATTTGATTCTTGTAATATAGAATGCGTTGAGTTGGCTTCATCAGTCATAGAGACGCTATTGAACAATCAACTGTTGAAGAACATTGATATTGAACTTACTCATGGCGAGTTACCAAAAAACAAGGTGTAAGTATAAGAATATAGGATATCAGATTATAATATTATTTTTAATTTTATATGTTTTAATTTACCATTAAATTAGATTTGTGGATACTACGGTCCAGTTGTATAGATTAAGATGGTCAATTCAAAGTCATTTTGAAATTTCCATACTAAATGTTGTGCAGAAAGGAAATATTGAGAGATTTAGTTTTGGATATTTTATGTTTTACTATTGGAATGCTTTGATCCATATGCTAGCTAAGTATAGCTGTCATAGCTTACAATGTTTAGAATTAGCTGGATTGGGCCCATCGATTTTCAATGAAGACTATAGTAATGCTATGCCATGTTCAAGTAAAACTACTTTTGATAGTATGGAGTCTCTAATCCATTTAAAGGTAATTTTTGTTTTTTTTTTCAACTGATTTATTTTATTTATCAATTATTACAAATATTTTTAGAAACTAAGTTTGGACTTAAATTCCAACACATGCAAGTTACTTCCAGCCTTGTGTTCAATGACTCAATTGGAAACCCTCATTTTACATGTTCATAAAGAGTTAGATGTGGAAATCAATGATGATATTTGGGCAGATCTTAAAAAATATTGGTAACTACATTAATTATTTAATAATTAATTAATTTCATCTTACTATTTTGGTGAGTTCACTGTTTATTGACTTTTCACCCTTTTTAGTTTAAAGTTTATCAATTTTCCGCATTCAGTATTTGTGTTCATCGACAGCTCTGTCTCCAAATCTGCAGGTTTTCTCTTTTCATTTCTGAACTTAATATATCCTTCTCTGATAAATTACATCCTTTAGTTTTATTTTTCATTGTTGTTTGTTATGCAATAACAATTTATATTATCCATAAGTGCCAATGATATTTTAATTGCTTCTGACTCACAATCTTGTCTTTTTGCTATTTCATCTAACCCTTTAAATTCTTCCTTCCCCTAATTATTAAATATCTAGTTCATCGACTAGACCTAGACAACAAATATGCACAGTTTCTTTGGGCTTCCAGTCCAAGTCATATTGGTATCGCTGGTAATGAGATGGAGAATTACCAAATTTCACCAAATATGTATTTTATTTTTCTCTTTTTAAATTACCATACTCGGACATTCTTCTTATACACTGCAAGCTTATTTTCAACGCTTGGCTGCAAAAGTGGTCTTCCCATCTAACCTCATTATGTCTCCTACCATAGAGGCATTTTGCCTAAAATCTCCCTCTATCCATGGTTTTAGGGTCTTGATTTGTCAAGACATCTAATAGTTGCCTTTTACTGTCTACATCTCAAACATAACCTTTTACCAAATCACTCTTATCTTCTTTCTTTTAACTCCTCTTCTATATGTATTATACATTCTAAGGAGGTTCTTTGTTAACGTTACCGCATTCTCTTTAGCTGCACTTTACACGCACACTTTTAAACGTGCTATTGAATAGCGTGAGGGGTTTCGTGTGGGAAAAAATTGCGTCTATGGACTATACGCCTTGCAGGAATAAATGCATTTAAAAGTGTGCTCAGTTCTTGCATGCGGTTAAATATTTACTCATTTTGACGATGCTACATTCAATCATGCGTTCCTACATGCCACAAGCTGATTATTTTTTAAATTAACAATATTACCTATAACTTAATAATATATAATTATATTATAATATTATGATAATAATAAAAATTATTAACATGGCTGATGTCCGTTGTTGGCCATAATAGCTGTGTTTAATGAAATTTAAATAGCTCAAATATGACTATTATTAATTTTATTATACATAATTTTTTTAAAACAAATAGGTAGCTACCTACATATAATAGAAATAAAAATAATTAAATAAATATCTAACAATAATAATATAAACTATAAATATAATATATAATAATTAAATAATGAAAAAATAAGCATTGTGTCATATACACTTTTCTGCGAAAACACAGGAGTCAGCTGAAAAGTATTGGTAATTCAAAAACGCCACGCAATTGCGCATTCAAAATTGTCTAAATACACTTAAGACCTATGTTTTTGCGCGAAGAACGGACAAAATGAGGGAAAGAATTTTACCTCAATTATGACATTAGTTTTTGATAGAGGATTGTGCTTATTCAAGTCCGCGCGCAAAGCTATACATTCCTGGAATGAGGGAAAGATTGTGCATGTAAAGGCTGCTTTTGATTGTCCTACTTTCTCTCTGACTTAACTTTCTTTTCCATTTGTCTTCTCTTGGCTATCCTCTCCAGTCTAATTAATTACTTAACTCATATTCTCCTCCAGTAATTTCCTCCATAATCTTCTTCATTCATCCCTTATTTAGATTTTAATTTTGTACATTTCATGTATATATATGTTTTTATTTTTATTAGTTGCTGTGCTATAATAGTTTACCAAAATAAAGGCACTTAAATAAAAATAAAAATACATTAATTTATTTACAATTGTTTATTATATTTAATTTAAATGTAGTAGGTAGGTACCATAGATTATATATATTTAATCTATGCCAAGTATAATTATAAAAAAATAAATGAGTATTAACTTAGTTTACTTGTCACCCTTCTTTTCTCTTTCGAAATGTGTTTTTTTGGTAATTAAAAATCTGTAAAAGTTATCACTCTTTAGTTTTAAGATGATAGTGTATGATGATTAAATTTTGTGAATTTTCAATGTTTTGCGCTAGCACTAGGTATATATAAATATTTTTATATTATATATTAATAATTTTATATAATATTAATTATTAGAACTAAGTGCATATATATAAATTTCATAGAATCTCGAATGTGGAAACCATGTAGGATAGGGTTACCATATTTAGAAAATTAAAAAATTAAAAAAAAAGGTCATTCAAAAATATAATAATATTAATATATTTATTAATTTAATAATTAATGATAATAAAATAAAGAAGTTCATTCAAAATTATCTTCCTAAAATCGTGAAATTGCTTAGGAAAACGGGAAAACGGAATGTATGGTCACCCTTAGGTAGGAGCGTCTGATGATGTGTGACAAATACTCAAATTAATTAATTTAGCAATATATATATATACATATATTATTAATTTTAAAAGTTTTAAAAGGTCTTGTAATCTATCCAATATGTTTTTCCACAATAAATTAAGAAATATTTTTGATTTCTAAATGAGCATAGCAAGTGAATATTTACTAACCTACCTACGATCTTATGTGACTAAAATAATAATAATAAGTTTCAAAACATATTTACATTACACTGTATTACACTTTTACCATTCTAACGTAGTATTTTATAGCAAATCAAGGAGTATTTTAGATTTAAACTGTTGAAGTCAGCATAGTGAATAAGTGACCCTATTTAGTTGGTCTTTAGGTTCGATAAATGGAAAATTTGATTCTGGGATATTTTGATCCATTAGATACATTTTAATATACAGTAGAAAATTTGGATTTGCATTGAAAGTTTTAATCTTACCGTAAAAGTAATATTTTGATCTAGATCGTAAGGAAGTCTAAATAAAAAATTGGTACCTACCTGTACTGTATGTGTCTGTTGTTGCATAATTACATGACATTAAAAATCCATAAATTTAAAATTGTTATAACTTTTAAATTAATAAAATCCAGTAAAATGTTTAAACACATTTTTAACCAGTAAAAAATTACATGATTATTTAAAAAATATATATTTATATATATATATATATATATATATGGGTTTGTTTAAATTTAAAATAAATATTACTGTAAATTAAATTTTGACTAATTAAAATCATCAAGTGTTTATTTTTAATTATTGAAAATTGTTTTTGCAGCCCTAAACTTAAACTAAGGTTGACAATTATGGATTGTCACAATGCTGCTAAAAACCTTCATAAGTTACTTTGTCCTTCAATGCCATTAACACATCTAAAAGTTCTTTTTTGTGTTACGGTAAATCTTAAAATCTCATTTTAATATTGTTATAATGATAACTACATATTAATGTACAATGAATTATTTATTGTGAACATCCCTAGATGAATATACAAGTATTACATAAGCTATTAGACTACAGAAATACTTTACAATCATTGATTTGGGTTGATGAACATGCATTAAACCCGGCTAGTTTGCTTAGAGAACATTGGCGTTTTGAACAATTTGTGGGTGATAATGATACTAACCCACTTATAATGTTGTCATGGATCTGTACCAAACTATCAGAACTTGTTGTATTTGGTAAATTAATTCAATTAAATAATGTATAATAAAATAATATTTATTTAAATTTATTAAATCATTTAAGGATATTTTATTGAATCAGTGGATGTATGTGGTATTGCAAGATTGAGAGGTTCAAACTTAAAAACATATGAATTGTTAGAAGAAGATATTTACTTTTATCAACCACGGAGTATAACAATTTATGATGAAGTTATTTCAGTAAGTAATGTTAATATTTATACTGCATACTAAATGATAGGCTTTATAATTATTTACTAGAACTGGGTCACCCAATATTAAAGAAGTAATTTTTATAGGTGAGATATGAAACACTAAACTTAAAATTAGTTTCTTTATTATTATTGTTTTTTAATTTATCGATTATTGTAACAAAATTTATTAAAAAATCTTTTAATTTTCAAAATTAATTAATTTCTTTTAAAATATCAAAATAAAAAAAGAGCAACTAAAGAAAAATCAAACAATTTTTCCCCTGATCATCTCTAAAACAAAACATGGAGTAAAAATTAAAAAATGCATCAAAGTTTAGTAGGGATTTTTTCATTTTACTAAATATTGATGTATGATTCTCTAATCTCATAAGAGATATATATATATCACTTCATTTTTATTCATTTAAAAATATGTTATTATGTCTTTATTGACTATAGAACCTACTGTCTAGTACTTACATAATATTATATTGTATAATTATTAATAATTATTCAATATTTTATCCATATATTAATATGAAGTCAACACAATATTATAATTATTTTTTTTATATATTTACAGGATGTATCACATTGGATGGATACAAATTGGAAACCTTTAATTAAGGATAATTTCTTTGTAAGTCAATCACATTATATGTTAAAATGTATTTCAAAAGATTTAACAACAGAATTAGAGTAATTATTAAAACAAGAACTTATAAAATATCTATGCTAAATTTCGTAGTACATTATACTTGTAAGTTTATCGGAGAAATTATATTTTCATTAAAAAATTAACAAATTATATTAATGCCCTTGCAAACTTCCCATCAATTTTTCACCAAAATAACCTCATTGTCAGAAACAAAATTGGTTATTTTTAGTGTTCTTATTTAAATTTTAAACATTTTTGATATATTAAAAGAGTATTTTGTATTGATCACATCACTTTTTTATTTTTGCAATTTCTTTTTATGAAAAAAATGAGTTAAGATATTTAAAAAAAATTGCAAATTTTGAATTGTGAATAATTAATTAAATAATTGTTTTAAATATAAAAGTGTACACCGTTAGGTAAAGTTGTTGAAGAATTTAAATATTTTTACTTTTGAAGTTCAGCCACTAAATATATCTGAATCATTTTTAGTTTAAAAGTCCACGGAAAAATTACTTATACATATTCCTTTAAAAATTGATGTGTTTGCAAGGGCCTTTAGACAATATATATTGTAGTCTCCATCTATCTAATAGGTAATATTGCTAAAGTATACTACACGAAACAGTAAACAGTTTATGTTAAAATTATAGTTAAAACACCTATTAACGATTTTACAAAGGAGAATATTTTCTAGAAAATAATCTTTTTTGTAAAATATTATTTAAAAAAAGTATAGTTATTCAATAAAAGAAATACTTAAAATGCTGTAACTTTGTTAAACAATATTTTATAAAAAAAAAATATGTAATTTTGCTATATTTCCCATTAGATAGACAGAGACAGCAAATTTAGGTATCAAATCTTTTTATGCCATTTCATTATCTCATAAAGTTTATATACATGTTAAAACTATCCTAGTAGTATATTTTTAAGTTAATTAAAATATAAATAAACTATATTTTATCATATCAATTGCATGAATAGACAATTAAAATTATAGATATAGATATCTGACATCTATAAAATATGATGACCCAAATGTTTGGTAATAAAAATAATTAAAGCACTTTCCAAGAAATACATTTTCATTAATTATAAAAGTATTCTAATATTTTTACACATACATATATTAAACAAATTAATTTTTTAGTTAATATAATTTTTTAATTATTATATTTTAATTTTTTTTTTTCGAGTTCATATTTAGAAGATGGTACATTTTTAAGAATAAAATAGATTTTAATCTCACCAAACAACTTCTAAATATTTGAATTGGGTGGTTCGGTGTATTACCATCAGGTATTTGAATTGAATCCAGTCGTACATTGGAATAATAATTGTCAGTTAAATAAATAAATACATATCCAGATTATATGGTTTTATGAAATATTCATTATGATGATGAAAAGATTAATATTTTTATGGACTAAATTGATGTTGAAATGACGCAGTTTCTTTCAGATATTTGGTATGATTTCTCAGCAAGTGTTAAACGGATAACTAACAGCTGTGAAATTTTTTTAGCAAACAATGAATTTGGCATTATTTCACTCGGGTTATCCAGATACTTTTATTTTTGTTGATACTCTTCTAATTATACAGATAGCTAAGTGAAAATTCCAAAATTGTGAAATTTGAGCTAATATAAAAATTCCAAAATTGTGAAATTTGGAGGTTAGATTTTTTTAAAATCTATTTCATTTAATTGTACCCTCAACTTCCTAAAAAGTGAATACAGTAGAATTCAGAAGTATTAAAATTATATTTTTAAGATTCATTCACCTATTTTTTGGTCAAAGCTCCTTGGTTAAAGAAATTTATCTCTGACAATCCAAAAATAGATGTGGACTCAATTCAATATTTCTGATTTTTAATATTCAATGATAATCACATAAAATAATTTTGTTATTATTGATTAATTTTAGTATTTTTATTTCATGTTACTATCACAGATTTTATGAATATTTCATTATCATTAAATGTTTTATATTTCAATATTTTTGATTTTTTTAAAAATATGATGTAATTTAAAAATTAATGGACTGAATTATAACATCATTGCTTGTTTAAAATAAAAGATCTAGTTATGGGAGAAATTTTAAAATTAGTGGTATACATATATTTTTTTACATTAATATTATGCTATTTAAAATGTTCAGTTAAAATGTGTTTGCTACATCTACAACAATAATTTTATTTGAACATATTCAAAAACCTAATAACCATAAAAATCTATTGAAAGTTACCAAAGTACATGTTTAATTTTCTTAATTATTATGTTACCTACAATAATTTGTGTACTATTTAATTTATTTTTCTATCTCATAATTTAACTAATAATATAATAATAAAACTTTAAACATAATATAATAATCATAATGACTTAATATTCCTATAATATTCACCGATTCTTAATTGAATTTTTACTTAATAATATACCATCAAGATCAATTTTTTATGCAATGATCAATCTAATTGCTTTTAAAAAAATTTTAAAAAAAGATTTGTTTTCAATAACTATAAAACAAATTTATATTGTATTTTGTTAGCAAAAGTGTTCCTACCACAGTACACTGTATAACTATGTGGTTCTACTTATATAATGAGTGCAACTCAAATAAGCACAATTTACTGATTAGACTGTGATAACATCTGTTAAAATATGTACAACATTATAGTGTTTAGGCGATTAGAACTGGCCGTGACTAGGACGGACCATCATGAATTGTTAATATTGTTAAAAATAATATTGTTGAAATGTGTCTATTTAAATATATATATATATAAAGAACGTGATTTTAGAAATATTTGATTAATTAAGATCTATATTGCTGTGATGTTATAAAAGATCATTTATTACGTTGTTAATGTAAGTTAATTGTCTATAACAATTTTATAAAAGAACTGCAACAATTATTTTGTAAATATTGTTTAAATTGTTACAAATTATTTGTGTGAATATTTTTCAACAGTAACACAAAGAACTATGACTGAACGAATAATGAAAGATTCGTATTTAATTGTTATCATAAAAAAATTCTTTAATTCTGTGATCAACAACAGAAGTTTAAAATAGATGTTTTCAAAGTTATTTTTAAGAAAATACTTTGTTTTTAACCAACTAAAACTATTGTTAAAATAAAAAAGCCTGTACTGATATTTTATCTTATCATTTTCTTTTAATTTTTATTATTATTTTTAATTGTTAACCAATATATTAGTTTGGACTTTTTGAAACAAATTAATAATTATTCTATTCTATATGAAATATTTATTTTATTACTGTAATTTACAGTTATCAATAAATATTAAATAGTTTTCAAATAATAATTAATAACATAATAAAACATTTTCTTATAATTTATATTATGTTATGCTATCATTGATTATATATAGTATATATAGGTATATAATATGATGATAAATATTATAATAAAATAATGATATTATATTATATTATTAAAATATATCATTATGCAATTAATAAGTAAAATATCAATAAATTGATTTTTACTTTTCTGATTGTATTATTAGTATTATAACATTAATATTTTAATATAGGTACCTAAATACCAATGGTTATATGGTTAATATACTATTCACTTATGTATTCTTATGCTTGTATTAAGTAGTCATTTTTAACTTGATGTAATGTAAATAATATGAGTATATTACTCAATGGCATTGCATACCTTAAAATATAACTAAATGCATAAAAGTTATATTATTTATTTACAGACTATCTTTTGTATCTTTCTTGTAAATCAAATTTGGTTGGTGTTTGATCTCTTTTAAAATGGTGTATGTTTAAATGTTATTTGTGTAGTTATTTATCTATACACCTTTTAAGTTTAAATCTCAAATATTAAATGCCTTAGTTATAAATGTTATAATATTGTATTTCTGTTGAAAATTGTATTGTTTTTTATGTAAAATTTCGATTGTTATTTTTAAATTGAGTTTAAGTAATATAGTTAATTACTTTTAATCCACTGCCACAATGTAAAAAAAATCTATGTCTGCTTATTGACAAAGTAGTACACACTATTCTGTAACCAAAATGTTGTAATTGTAATTTATGTTTATTAATGTTATTTTTTGTAATGTTAATTGTCTTATTATTTCATGCTATGTTTATTTTGTTTGTACTGTATTTAAATCAAATGTATTCTTATAGATTATTATCCATAATTGTTTGTTTTTATTAAAATAATTATTATTGGTTTGTGGTTAATTGCTCATAGCAAAATAAGTAATCATTTTATTATTCAAAAATTATAACATATTTAAATATTTGATTATAAATTATTGTAAAATAAGAAAAAAATTAATAAATATATTATGATTCAAACTTTTATTCAATTATATAATATGCTCCAGTAAGTGGGTTACATGAAATATAATTTTACATACATAAATTATATGTAAATTTGTTTCATTTGAATAAAAATTTGCATCTAATAACAAATATTAACTTTACTTAATAAACAAACAACATTATTAATTAGTTTAGTTTACAAACATTCAGAATTAATTATTTCAAATGGTATATTATTATACTTGTAATATATTATTTGCCTCATATTTTGAAAGTATTAATATTATGTTGCATACAAATATTGTTAGATTATTTAATAACCTTTCTGGAATCCGGACATTGGTGTAAGTCAAAATGCATTTTTGAGGTTATATAAATTTAATAAGGTACTCTGATTTGAATATTCCCCATATAAGATGCTATACTATATTATACTATATTTAGTATGTAGATGTATAACCCCCATGATTATACTATAATGTCACTATATTACTATATATATTCAATTATATCAATCTTACTTAATATATTGTATAAATCTATGAAACAATAAGAGTTTAAATAATAATAGATAGGTTTATAATACATATATAATACTATAATCTTATATTACTTAGTATACAGATTAAATTATATTACCTACTTTGTGAAATAGTTGGTAAATTAAAATATTTCAAAAGTCAACATTTTTATTTATTTTTATCTTAATGGACTTAATGATTCTGTATATATATTATTTAGATTTCCATCTGATCAGTAAGGGTAGGATGATAAAGGTAGGATAAAGAATCACTTTATTGTATTGTTTAGTATTCGTAAACTATACTGGACAGGACCATTTTCCTCCAACAAAATAAAAATAAATTATTTTTTCGCCCACAAATAAAATATTATTTTCTTCCAAAAAATGTATTTATTTATTTTATATAAAAATAAAATAATAGGTAATTAATACACTTACTAAAATACCTAATACTTACCTATTAGTTTTTTTTTACATCGAACTGTTACAAAAAAAAAATATATAAAAAATAAATAAATCAAGTAAAACTTATTTTAATATTATTATTGAAATTTAGTACTTATATTTATTATTTATCAATATTACATTTTTAAGTAAGTATATTAGATTTATAACGAATTATTTGAAAAAATAAAAATATTACAATAATAAATAATAATTAATTGATGTTTGAGCGCAGGGCTAATTACAACCCTGCCTCATAAAAAAAGCGCTGTTATGGTACCATCATTAAATTAGTCTCGGACACAGAGGAACGGATTACAGATTGGACACGGAAAACGGAGATTAAGATGGTACACAAGGAGTCTCTTTAGAACTGGTGCATGCCAAAACTTGACATAGAAGTTAGGTTAGGTAGACGTTTTGGACGCGTATAAAATAAAAATAACAGGTATACAAGAAGTAAGATGGGCCGGAAAAGGTCAGATCAAAGTAGGGAAGTAGGTATATTTTATACTTCTCAGGAATGGAAGAGAGATACCAGTTTGGGTGTGGTTTTGCCATACATGAGACCGTTCATAAAGAAATTCAACCCTATATCAGAGAAATTAGCCGTTTTAAAAATTGACACTATTCCTAATAAGGAAGAGAATCGTGGAGATTACCAGTACGGGTTTTGAAGAGGGAGGTCCACAATACGGTAGTTATCAGAATTGGCCGGTTAATAAAAAAAATACGAATTCAGGCAAAACCACGAACTATAATACGTTATATAGTTCGTGGGCAAAACATCTGGCAGATAATAGAAGGCTGTGTGCACAGAGAGGGTCTTTACAATATTATGTATGAAGTTGGATCCCAAAGAAGTTAATAAGACTAATCAAAATGTGTATATGGGAAATTCCCAATATCAAATAAAAGTTGAGAATACAATGTCGGAAGCGTTCGAAGTAAAAATAGGGCTGACACAGCATGATGCATTGTCCCCGATGTTATTTAATCTAGGTAGTGTTGGAGAAGGCAACTATAGAGAACTACAGGAGGAATCAACTGATATATCAATAGGGGAGCGAAATATCCAGGTGCTTGGGTTTGCAGACGATTTGAATATTTTGGAAAGTTCGCTAAATGACACTAAAAGAGCAGCCCAAGCACTGGAACACGCAGCCGATAAAGTATAGGATTAAAAACCAATACGGAAAAAACCAAGATAATGAAATTACTAGAAAATGAAGAGGACACGGACGACGAGGATGAAGACGTAGGTAGTAGTCTTTGAGAAAGTTAATGAGTTCCAGTATCTAGGATCCATGCTGAGTGCCAAGAATGATTGGTAAGTCTATATGGTTTCAATACCAATTGAGTTAAAAAATAGTCGCTTCAAAAATGTAGGGATTATTATTCCAACTACATTTTGGGGATTATTATTCCGGTATTCGCTAAAACGTATAGTAAATATAAAAAAAAAAATTTATTTTAATTTGTACCCCCCTCCCTCTCTGAAATTGACCCATGAACCAATAACCCGTTAAATTCCGTTTCCTAATTTGAGGACTAACGGCTTCTCGATTTAAAACTACTTCTCCTAATTTTTAGAATAATCGATTCTCAGTTTAAATTTTAAAACCACTTTATACTTTTCATAATCGGTTACAGTCTTAAAACCGCTTCGAACTTTTTGAATTAGTTAAATTACAATAATTATTTAAAATGACTTAAAAACCGACCTTACAATACAATAAATTTAAGATATAGTAGGTACTCTGATTTTAATAATATTAAGATTTGGCAGGTTATATTTACTAGAGAATGTTTGAAATAATTTTTTGATATTATGTTTTATTTTCATAAAACCAAGGATTGAAAATTTATAAATTCCAAAAATTAAATTTTTTAGCATAAATATAAAAATCCGGTTTTTAACATTCTCTAGTAAAGAACCTACAAAAACTTTTACATATTTAGATTTGAAATCGAAAAATTCTATAAGTAGCATTAATCTTGTTAAACTTGCAAGATACGATATAAATAAAATAATGTATCTAATTATATATATGTCTAAATCAATGAAATAATACATCGTTTTCAACCACCTTAGTGATTATCACTTAATAGTATTTAAATGCCAAAAGAAAACTCTTCCTATCAGCCTAATAGCAAATAATAAAACGTATTTGCTAATAGTGATTAGTGTCATCATAGACGATAATTTTATTATCTATAGGTAATTTCCGCCTCCATCACCGTTAATGAGTAATGTGAAGTTAGCATTCAAAAATTTTCAAAAATTATTTCTGGAATTGTTTGTTGGTGTTTGGTGGTTGACTTTTGACATTTAGTGACCAGAATTTAAGAGTTATCGGGTTTAGTAATAACCGTTTGGTTATTATTATTATTACCATCTTATCATATCTGATACCTATATTTTACTAAAACAATTTTTACATGTGATAAAAAAAAGTTCAAATAATAGTTGGGTAGGCCCAGGCATAGTCGGCCTACCCTGTAAACACGTCACTGTAGATACCTGAAATGTTTTTAAAAAATGTGTAAACTAATACGTATATTATTATAGTAAAAACACAACCTATCCTGTGAAAATTTCAAACTTTTAAACCCATTTTCTTTTCGGAATTACGAGGAAATAACTCGTTTTTTTTTATACTTCCCGTTTTAATTTTTTCTTATACATTTATTAAAAAATAGAAAAATCAGAAAACAACTTCTTAAAAGTACCATTTGATCACCGAGAAATGGTTAGGTACCTACACGTGTAATGATTGGATCATATTCATGCGCAAGATAGTGTGTAAATTGTACTTTTGCTGCACCTATAAAACTATAAGTAGGTACTCGATTTGTATCATATATAATATTGATTTTTAAAATATTTATCATATTTGATCAAAAAAATCACATTATCCATGATTATATTATATAGATATTATATATTCTTCCCATCGACAACACTCCAATTCCTGTACAATCCTTTAAAAATTAATTTCTATTTTAAAAGTTAATTTTTAAGTTTAAGAACTAAATTTTGTGATTATATATACTTACGTGACATTGTGATGAAAAAAAAAAAGATGGACCGCTTGTTCCATATATAATATAGGGCAAGTAAGAATTTGTATCGCATCTGACACAAAATTCTATGTACATCTGTATGAATTAGATCATCGATCGAGTCTTCTGGCCAAAAAGTTTTTTGGAAAAAAAAATGATAATAAGAAATAAACATCATTGTAAAATCACTGGATTTTTATTCATAGAATCACACCGCTCAGAATCTAAAAAGTCAATACCTATTAAATATTAATAAGTTATAAATGCAGACAAGTGTAAGTTACATAATATCAAAACTTCTATGGATAATGTAAAAGTCTTAGAAAAAACTGAGGGGGCCAATCCGGACCTTAATTGGCTGTGTGCCTGGTTCGAACAGAAAAAAAAAATCATTGTGAAACCACTAGTTGATAGCTATGTCACCCTGGTTGGAATCTAAAAAATAATAAAAATGTCGAACTTTTTACAAAATCTAGTATTATTAGTAGGAGGTACCTAATAACTAATAATTATCTCAATTACTTATATATAAAAATATTTAATTAAATGAATATTCACGGAGAAAAAAGGAATATGCACGCTAAAAGAATCACTCTGTAGGTATATAATATAACAGCAAAAGTTACCGCGGTGTAACCATGGTAATCAGCGAAAATCAATAGAAAATTGTACACATTTAACTGTGTGTCATAAGGGTCTCTACTGATTACCCACATATTCTTTCTTCTAGAATTTTTTTTCAATGCTATATTATATATAAATATATAATATAGATCTGTTCTGATGTGTGTCCAGGATCAAAATTCAGGATAGGTACAATACATAATTTGGAGCTAGCCCCCAAATTTCAATCGCCCCTTCCCTCATTTTAAAAGTTTTATACGTAACTACGTTATACCTACATCTATCTGTATCACAAATATTTATTAGTTTTTTGAAGAAAAAAATAACGTAAATGAAACACATAAATGATAAATGTTCGTGTTTTATTATGAGACTGCAGCAATTCTTATTATACATATTCCTATAATAGGTAGTATATATATACCTATAATAATCGGAATAATTTTTTATTAAAAATTGTATGAAATTAATTTATTGCTTGTGCGAAAATTACAATTTATTGACAGGTAATTGGAATAAATAGATAGTGGTTTTATTTAAATACCTATAAATAATTATTGAAAAATCATAAAATTTTTGTTTTGATTTGTGGTACACCCCCTTGGATTGAATAAGTAGGTACGTATGTTCAGTGTTCTCTGTGGTCGGTTCCTATTTCATATGTTGCTAATTGCCATTCCATTGTATCGTTGTGTTCGTTAGGTAAGTGTATTTTTCTACTTTTATAGAAAAATGCGTTGTTATTGGCTGTTATTTAATTAGACACAACTATATGCAAGTTATTTAAATTTACCCAAAAAAATTCCCGTACTGTGAGCCGTAGACAATTTTAAAAATTAATTTTCTTTTATATAATTAAAAAACAATAAGAAGAAAAAATAGATGCTACTTCTATTAATTTCTTCATCAAATAAATTATGAATTGGTTAGATTGCAATCAATTTTGAAATAAGTTGCACGTTGCTCGACGGATAGAATACTATAGTGGTGGATATATAACTTTAAAACAATGATTATGCAACGATTCTGCACTGAGTTCGAGTGTGATTTATACATAACTATTAGGTACTGTCAAAAAAATATTGAAAAACAAATTATAAGAATAATTTTCAAATATATTATTCTGTGAGAATTTAAAATTTATAGAACCATTATTTTTGGAAACAAAGAAATAACCAGTTTTTATTGCTTTCCTGTTTTGTTACAACTTTTTTCCTATTCTTATAATACGAGTAGTAATTCTGATTCAAAATATAAAATATGTACACAAACTAGCATGGTTTTTTGATCATAGATATTAGGTGCAGTTTAAATATTAATATTTGGAAAAAAAACTTCACGCTAAGTGGCACAGTTTGAGAGGATGCCACTCATTCAAAATAAAACTAAAAAGTAGTAAAACTAGTTTCACGCGAACATAAAACACCAGGGCTACAATCAAAATTAAATAACCACATTTTTATACCGCATAAAAGAAATCTTGTGATTTAGCGTTTTTATTTATTTTTTTTAAATTAAGTAATAAACTCACAACTGTTAAAAAATAAAAACACTACGTCACAGATTATGTTTTCTTCTATGTATTAATAAAATCTGGTGTTTTTATTTTGATTTTAGACCCGCCGTGATTTATGTTCGTGTAATACATATTTTTTTTAAACTAATATCGCGATTACACAATAATAAAAAGATACTGACATAGAGCTATTTTTAAATTACTTTTCAAATATATTGAAATATTTTTAAATTAATGGTTTTTCATGTTTCTTAAAATTTCATAAAATTAACCAATATAGAACCCTTTAAAAAGCGGGTGTGTGGCGTCCTCCAACTAGAATTATTATTATATTTACAAGTATATAGTTATTATGGTAATAGAATATTTTGTTCATATTTAACATGTTTCTAAAAGAATATTAATATAATATTTTAAGGCTTTATGATCATATTATATTATCATCATATTTAAAAAATTTTAAAACCTAAAAATCCGCTTTTTACGTTAAATTTTTACGTGAATGCAAGAGAAAAATTGCCTGCTAATGTAAAAATTATCGATATTATACCAGAAATCAAGAACGAATTTTCGTATAAAAAGATTGTACATTGTATGGCATAGTAGCCGTTTTTAAAGGGTTTATATATATAAACATTTTTTAAACAATTTTCAAGAAAAATAAAAATAAAATCTAACAATCTAACAATAATTGAAAAATATTTATATGCATTTGAAAAATATATAATAAATAGTATAATTTCAATATCATGTTTTATTGTTATTTTTTTTATGTATTTTACTGAAACTATTACTTTTGCATTAAAATATATTAATTAGGTATATAACTATAAGTTGATAATATCGTAGAAAGACGAAACAAAAAATAAATTATAAAGACCAACATTATCTAACGCCCATTTGAGCAGTTTTTTGATATGTGTATTTAAACACATATTTTATGAATTGTTAATAAACTACTTTTTAAAATTTTTTTTTCAAATAAATATTAGGTACTCTTAAAAAAATTAAAATTCTGAAAAAAGACAACGTATGTCACTTAGATAATGTTATCATCTAATCGGACACGTAACTAAAGGGGGCCAGGGAGTGCGGGGCACCCCTAAAAAATCATAGACCCCTAACTAGCTGGCCCACCGGAATTTCTTTTAACAAAATTTGCCTCAAAAATTGAAATTAAGGCTACTTCGCTGTCTGCCAGTTTGCGGTGCAATAACGTGCAGTTTATCATCATGCGTACTGTGGCAATTTGGCGATTTTGCAGTAGGGTTTCGTAGAGTATTACGCGTGCTGAAAGGAAATGCCATCCAGCACGTGATGATCCTCGGCACATTTTTATTTTTGTGACGGGAACTATAATGTAACACTGTTGACTGTTGTATCATTATTTACGATCATGGACAGTATATTGTCTAAGATTAAAATCAGATAAACATCACGATGAGATATTAATTTATTGTAAACCAACAAAATGTCCATGACATTTATAACTGATAAATGATAGTTATCAACGTGGTAACAATAATATTTACAGTGTTAACATAACAGTGTTTTAAAGTTTAAACATAATAATATAGGTATATGTGATGTGCTGATGTAATAAATTGTTGATAAATTAATTAACGGCAATTACTTATCATAGAACTTAAACGAAAAAAACTTAAACTGAAACTTTAATTGCACTAAATTTTTTGTTTTTATAACTTATGCAGTTTAAAATTTAAATTGAGTGGTTTGTATAATTTAGACCATAAGAATAACCTAGAAATAAAGAATGATTTAAACAAGTAAATAAAAAGGTCAAAACTATCACTTACGTCACCGGAGAAGCGAATTTGTATGTGTGTTTTTTTAAATATAATTTAAAACCATAAATATGTATGATTTTTTCTAAATATTATAGGTTGGTAGATTAGCAAATGGATGAAATGACAAAGGATATACAGAGTGAGGTACCATGGTGCATGCTGTTTGTAGATGATATAGTACTGATAGGAGAGGCCCGAGGAAGTGAATGGTAAACTTGAATAGTGGAGGGAAGCTCTTGAAAGTAAAGGACTAAAGATTAGTAGGAGTAAAAAAGAATATATAGAAGAGTATGATTTTGGTAAAAAGGAATAACAAAAATAATAGGAGAAGACTATAAATAGAGTTGAGTGGGGATGCAGTGGGAGAGGTTGAAAGGTTCAAGTATTTAGGGTCCGTTGTACAGAAAAATGGGGGTTTCGAAGAGGATATGAAACACAGGATTAAGTGTAGATGGATGAAGTGGAGAGATGAGTCAGATAATTTGTGTAACAAAAGATTCCCAATTAGGTTAAAAGGTAAATTTTATAAGGTAGTGGTGAAACCTGCAATGATGTGTGGAACAGAATGTTGGACAGTAGATAAAAATATGGAACAAAGAATGAGAGCAATAGAGATGAGAATGAGGATGAGAAAAATGACTAGAGAGGACAAAATAAGGAATGAGTATATAAGAGGTAGTATAAGAGTAGCTTCGGTAGTTGACAAAATGAGGGAGAATAGATTGAGATGGCTCTAACATGTATTAAGGAGGAAAGAGACTGAGGCAGTAAGATTAGTAAAGGAAATGAATGTTTATGGGAAGAGGGGGAGAGGAAGTCCGAAAAAGAAATGAGAGTAGGTATGTGATGAGTGATATGAGGAAGGTGGGGGTAAATCAAGATATGAGAGATAGTGTTAAGTGGAAGTGTAGGACTAGGGTTACAGACCTCAAATAGTTAGGAGAGAGGTTAAAGAAGAAGAAGAAGAGAGTTAGCAAGTATTTGTATCGAAAAGCAAACTGCAAAATCGCTAAGTTTAGACAATTTTGTGGAGAGATTTGAAAGTAAACATAAGAGTAGACGGCTTATCATGTATTGAAAATGATCAGCAATTAGCATTTAAATCAATAAAATATTAAATTGATATTTTTAAACAAGCAGTAATTTGCTCGTGTACGATTCATTATTTCTAAGCGACTTATTTCTTACACACTTACTCTCTCCCCAGTTTTCCATCTACTTTTATTCAAGTTATGATGTATCTTAGAATGTGTTGGGGGTTTGTAATTTACTTGAACTATAAAAAGCACTGAAGCAGATAAGTAGCAAAATAATTAAAAACAAATCTTCGTTAAATACTTGGGATATTTTTTTTCAAGACAGACCAACCCCTTCACTGAGTAACATTTTTAGATAGTTTTTAGTAGCTGAGGCCATTAGGGACTAAAAATGTATTGCCACCTGTTGAAAAAATCCTGGTTACGTGCCTGCATCTATTATTTGTTTTTGTTTCGTATTTCTAAGATGTTTGTAACACGAATTTTTCATTGAAAATTTGTTTACATTTACATCTTCTTAACTTTTTTTCTTCTCTATTTCAATGATTTCGTTATTAATTATACGTAAATTTTCGATAAAACTGTGATCAAAAAACAAAAAGTAATTTGAATGAAAAATATAATAAGTATTAACGGTAACGGATTATAATATCTATTATGATTTATATTTTATGATGATCGTTAATTAGATATTTAAAGTTTAAATCATAGATGGTACTACAGTAGGTGATATACGAAATTCTAGACACCATAGAGTGCAGGGAGCCAAAAACATTATATTACCTATATTTCATAATTACAATAATGTAATTTTAATTTTGAAAATGAGTGTCTTCTTTGATTACATCTATTTGGTCAATTATTATCAAAATAATATGCATATATTTAAACAAAAAAAAAAAAAAAAAAAAAATATGCTAATAAAATAAAATAATATATTAATATACCTATTTTTGTATAATATTTTTGTTTATAATAATATAATTCAAATATAATTCGAGAAAAATTATGTATAATAATTATTAAATATTATTAAATAATACGATTAAGTTCAAAATAATTAATTAACGTTTTAATAATATTTCATAGGCGATATAGTTATGATTTTCATTATTTTCAATAATTTAACCGATCGGGGTGTTGCCGTTTTCGACGGTTGCTCTGTAGCGTCTAGGGTTTCGTATATCGTAGACGGTAAACCTATTCAGTGGTAGCTCGTACAGACGTGCTTCTTGGATGGTAGCGGTGAGGGGGTGGTGCCACTTAAAATACGAATATTAAAGAACGCCATTGAAATTTATAAAAAAAAAATATACAAACATAAAAAAGTATAATAAAACATAAATAATATTAGGTATATATAATATATTAAAATGAAAAACGTCTTGAATTGATACACACAACGTTCTATGGCCGGAACACAGAATAATATTGCACGAACGTGTCGTAATAGATATTATTTACCACTATAGTCACTGTAAATATTGATTTTTATATTTTTAACAATGAAGCCAGCGCGGCGACCTACGACCGAATAGAAAAATTGGTTTTTAAATTAAAATTTTAAATTTTTAAACGCGCCCGCCTAAAATCGCCGGTAAAACGCACACATGAAGCGCATGTACTTACATAATCATAACATAATCGTTTGGATTTGGACGTCCACTACCGTAAGATCATTCGTACACGTGTACTTACATACAATGTGCACTGACCAGCTTCACACTAACCGTTTTCAACCTAACAATGATGCGAGTAACTTTTATATATCGGCTATACGTTTTAAATACAATAATTTTCCTTTTCCCTTAATATATATGTAATAAGGAGGCGTGACCTTCCCGTCACGATCCAAGCTACGAGCCATCCACCACTAAACACATTAACTAATAATCAATAGGTCTATGATTTAAACGTCAATTTTTATTATACAATTTTCATTAAAATGTAGTTATAATTGCCTATACAAAACTCCTTAAAAATCAAACGTGTGGCGTATTTTCCAAGGCTGGGCATTAAGGAGTTAAAAGTTCAAATTAAGGTGAATTAACACCACACGTTCGTTTTCTAAGGGGTTGTATATAGCCGATTTTGAGAAATATAAAAACGCATAAATTTAAAAATATTTTTAATACAATTTAATAAAGTAGTTTAAAATTGGTCTCGTGTCTCTGCCATTAGAGTAAAAGCACCTATTACCAAATCAATAAAATACAGCATTTCGGAGTGAACCTCATTTTGGTATTTTAATTTATTATTTTCAAAAGTTATTGTAGTTATAAAAAGTAAAATGTTTTTTTTTTTACTTTTTTAAGGTTTAATAACTTTTTTGTTAAGTAATGAATTAAAAATCCCAAATGAGGTTCACTTCAAAATTGTGACCTCTCTATAATAGGTATTTTAACTCTAAAATCACTTTAAGAATATTTTTTAACAGTTTTGCATAAACGTCCTCTTGTTAAAAAGTTAAATTAATTTTAATTAAGTTACATAACGCGTTATTTTTTTTTTCAAATTAACTTTTAACTCAATAAGTTACTTTTTTGAAAACTTAACATGTTAACTTAAAATTAACTTTATACAAAAAAATCTAAATTAAGTTAAATTTCATCTTAATAATTAAAATTTTCTGAATGAGGTTTTTACTTTTTAGCAATGTTGGGCAAGTTAATGATTTTTTTAACACAGTTAAGTTAAGTTAATAGAAAAAAAATAGTAAAAATTTAAATAGTTTTTTTTCTTAATAATTAAGTTAAAAAAATAACTTATCAACTTAAGTTAAATTAATATTTATTTATTTATTTTATGTGAGCCAGTATAATAACATTTGAGATATATGGGTATAATTAAGTAATGTATAATTTTTTTTTTAACCATTTCGACAATAGACAATAGACAATATGAAATCATAATGTATCAATTATTTCAAAATTAACTTAACTGAGTTTTAATTAAAAGTAACTCGTCATTTAAAAGTTAATATAACCAAAAATAAGTTAAATTAACAAATAATATATAAAAAATATTTATAAAAAGTTAAGTTAAAAGTTAAAATTAACTTAATTTTTAACTTAACTGTTAACATATTAACTCCCAGCATTATTTTTTAGTATAGGAAATTTTACTAATTCTACTACTTGTATTTAGATATATTATTATTGCTTTGGTATATTTTATATACATAAGATTATAAGAAAACTATAGTGTTACTGTGATTCGTGGCTCTTATTATCTTTGCATTTATAATATTTAGATGTCATGTAATATTGTTGTTTTGGGAAATTTCCAATTATGATAAACCGACGTTAATAAGATAACGGCTCGAGGTAAATTGCAGTAAATGTTCGTTTTATTAGCTCACGCGATAGTACTATACCATGGCACATGACACAAACCAGTTTAGTTTTTGTGTCGAAACTGTCGATATTTTCGTGTTGATTTATATTTTATTAATTGTGTCTAACCAATATTGAAAATATATTGAAGTGATGGGTACTGTTTGTTTCATAAATATTAGTGAAAATACAAAAATATAGGTATTTTAGCAGCTGAGAAATATTTTATAATTTTTTTTTATTATTAGGTAGACAATTTTAACTTTTAACTAAATTAAGTTACTTTTTTAAATGTTAACTTTAACTTATAATGTTAATAAAAATATATTAATAACTTTTAACTTAATTTAATTATTTTAAACTAACTTAACATAACGAGTTAAAAAAATTTGTTAACTATTGCTCAGCCTTGAAATTTTCTACTATTTGAAAATATTAAGAGAATAGTTTTAGCGCTAACAATTTTCAATGAAAAACTCATGTTATAGTATTTCTCATTTTTAATAACTTACAAATATCTTAAGAATATGAAAATAAAAATAAATTATATATAACAACTTTATCTATAGTGTCTTATGTAGCCTTTTTTGATATTTAAAATTTTCAAGAGTATTTATTATAAAAAAAATCAAAAAAGTTAGTTTTTTAATAACTAAAAAAACGTGTTTAAACGCACATGTTACACAATGACTACGTAGCATATTAAATAATGTTGTTCTTTATCATTTATTTTTTGTTTCGTCTTTCTATTATGTTTATAAGTAAGTATAATAGTAATAAATGAAAAATGCAAAAGTAATATTTTCAATAAAATTTTATAATTTCATAAAAAACAACCACAATAAAAAAATAAACAGCAATGGCACCAATTTTTATTCATTATAAAAATGCATATATACATTTTTAAATCGTTAGATTTTAATTTTTCTTAAAATTTACTAAAATTTATCAGAACCTTTTTATATCCTTTTTATATTTATACAGAACCCTTTAAAAATCGATGCACTGGCATCCTCTTAAATGGGTAGGTACACAGATACACAGTACCTATACACTACACATATAACAATTGTATAGTAAATAATTATGTTTGTATACAAAAAAGTGGTTTCCAGAAAAAAACGAATAAACATCATTGTAAAATCTAAAATTATATAACGATTAAGGAGTATTATATAGGTAATTTCTTATTCTTTCATTGTACAGTTTTAGACTTGTGCGAATCGTTAGCACGGATTAAAATATGAATATGTAGGATGCGAAATGATGGCTTATCACATGTTAACATAAACCTTCTCATTTTCAATTTTAACTAGAGTAGCGCTTAGAATCAACGGTGGAAAGTTTTGTACTACTATACGTATACAGTGCTATTATTAGTATCATTATTACCATTAATAACATACATTTTATTATATCACAGAACAATATTATTCCGAATAAAGAAATCTGTAAATTTTTTTATAAAAATTCAAAGGTAAGTACCTAAAATTGAATTTAAGATTTTCTATGTTTTTTGATATTTTATACTAAAGTTTTTATGTCTACTAAAAATGTCAAAATATGTGGCGAAATGCTGTATTTCGAGTTGTTCGTCGTCTTCTCGAACTCGATTTGGTGTTCCATCTCACACCAAAGATGTATAGAAAAAGGCTATCGGTGTTTAAAATAATTCAAAAGTTTGCCCCATTCATTAAATAGATACTGTGATTCATTTTATTCGGGCGGTCATATTTTATTCGATAGCTGACCAATAGCTTGTCGCAAGGGCGCTATAGTAGTCAGATCTGAAATTGAAAACATTTCGTCTTCAATAAAACCTTGATAACAAGCCTTCGTTCAGCGTCCCGTGCATATTAATAAGTGTTCGTTAGTGTGATAATAATTGGTGTTAATAATCCATGCAAAAAATATAAGGGAAACTATTGCACACAACCCATGCACATAATATGTCAACCTAATATTTCGCAACCACGAAAAAATGTTTATTTTTCACTCAGACAATTCAAATTCCATCAGAACATCGCAATCCGTATACCGATTTTAATTTTGAAAATATATTAGAACTCTCCAAAACGACCAAAACACGTACAAGGGAATGATGGACTTTTTAAAAATTGTTATTTGTTAATTAGATATTTATGTTTAAAATTATGAACATTTTGGAAGCTTCAGCTATTATTAATAAATATAATAAAATCATTTCTTTCGATAAAACGATTCTGAGTGGAACTTTGGGGTAATATATACATAATTAATTATTATTATATTTTTATAAAACAAATTATAACGAACATATTATATATAATAGTACATAATCATTTTGCGGAAATTTCAAGATTTTAGATCCATTTTTTTTTTTCGGATTTCGAGAACATTGTGTAGGTACTGAAATAATAGATGTTGACAAAATCTAAATGGATATAAAAAAAATATTGTTACCGAAGATTTTTGAGATTGTTTTTAATATAGGTAATGTTCGAGTAACGTACGTTTAACTTTGTATGAAGGTCTTAAAATCTAAAATTACCTCTTTTAAAACTTAAAAAACTCGAATTTTGTAATTGCTATAAATAACTTAAATTAGAAAAAAAATGTACTGAAGAGTTTTGTCACCATTAATCTTGAACTAATTTACATATTTGAAGTAAATTTCAAAATGTAAGAATCATTGTTTACGGAATTACGAAAAAATAACAAAAATCAATTTGTACACGGAATCGTGTTTTTACTGTTTTACATCATTTTTTGGTAGTTTTTCTTTAGGCGTTGGTACCTATATCAAAAAATCAAAAAATGACCTTTTGAAAGTAAAATATTCTGATTAAATTTGCTACCAGAAAACGAGTACATACGAGATATGTAATTATGGGATCGAGACTTCTGGTCGAAATGTTGTTTCCAGAAATAGAAAAAATAAAAAATCATTGTAAAACCACAAGATTCCTCGCTCCATTTAGAATCTAAAATGTGACTCAACTCAACTACTCTCTTAAATATGTAATGAAGAACCGTTTATTAAGGATATAATTATTAATTTAAAGTGTATTAATTATAAATTATAATTTATAAAAATTGCGAGTATGATAATGTGTGAGCATGTATCATGTCATACTATTGGAATTATTGGAATTAGATCGAATAGTTTTGTTACCAAAATAACTGTTGCATTTCAGCCACATTTTTTTTGTAACAGAAATATACAAATCAAATATACGTACCTACATACATAATATTTTTGCATTGAAGAATGCAACTGTGTTACCAAAATACGTAAAAAAAAAAGTCTGATAATGTTTGTATGAAATATCAAAATTTCCCTTATTTTTGTCAAATATTATAAATTAATGAAAAAATAAAATAATAATAATAATCAACATATTCTTTAAATGTAGATGTAGGTGAATTTATACATGTAATTTGTAGCATTTTATTATTTGTGTCATTCTTTTATTGGTATAAATCAATAAATGTTTATGTATTTCGTATTTGAACAATTTACTCTATCTGTCGTTTATCATAATATTATCTGTCTTGTAAAATTGTTTAAAATAAGTTACGTAACTACTTAATCAATAGGTATTGTGTGTATTACATCATTAAATACAAAATACTCAAATAAAATACCTACGTTATTCAAATTTCAAATATTTCTGTGAATTGTCAATTCTTTCATTGAGGTCAACATTCTAAATAGCTACTTTTCTCTTATTGTTTTTAAGTTAATTTTTTTAATCATAACTATGAGTCACAAGAAGGCTTGTTTTTATTTTATTTTTTGTTGCACTAAATCATTTATTTAATATTACCTATGTATAATATAGTATAACACTAAATATTGATTTTTGAACATAAAACTTCATGTATCATATTATATATTCATTTTATATAATAATATGATTCTTTTTAATAATTTTATTAATATTTATTAATTTGACCAATTGTTAATAATTTGTCTGTATAGCTGTTCTTATTTTATTGTTGTTTGGGGTTACCTACTTATCTCTTATTTGATCATTTATAATATAGTGAATATATTTGTCAATTTTAGATTTATTTCAATAATTAATAGGTACCTATTATGTTTAGATCTTAGGATACTTAGAATACTAGATTAACTAATACTATACTAATACTAATAGGTAATTATGTGTTTATATAAAATATAGCCAACTATTTTATAATTTAAACATAAATTACAAAAATATCTCTCTTTAATACACTTATATTATACATAGTGATATAATATATATTATGATTTTCGGGGTCCTTATTTTTGAATTTTAAACATTTTATGTCTAGATAGAAGATCTTCTAGTTTTATTTATATATAATACACATATACTTACCCATTAAAAAGAAAATTTTGGTAAAATTTGAGTGTGTCACATTTGTTCATTTGATGTGTGAGACTACGTCGTGAGTATACGATTTGATTATGGATTGATTAATATTTCCCTATAATAACTACTAATTAGTAAATAATATATAGGGAAATATTAATACTATGTTATAGTACACAATCGACTACTGTAAATATAGGTATATTTGATTGATTTGATAAATAAAATGTTATCAATAACGCCTGATTTTCAGGTGTTCGATAAACGAACACTTAATAAAACATTATCTCGTCTATTTGACCTTATTTTGTGTTTACGGTTACCGAAACTAACGATCAAAACATTCACGTTAAAATGCCTATATTATAGCAATTATTTTTATATTCAATTAATTTTTCAATGCATTTTGATTCGATCAGTACTTATTATTAATTAGTATCTATTATTATAGGACATATTTTTAAAATATGAAATGCTTAATATAAGATATCTGAACGGATATTTATCAATAATTTTACCTACTTAATAGTACAAAAATATATAATAGCGAGCGATAATAAAGCTATTGATTTTATAATAATTTTCATTTTATTTTAATTTTGTTTTCTGTGTACAAATTTTCGACTCGAGGAAGAGCTTTGGTGTTGACTGTTGGTATATCAGATAATATATCAATAATATTGTAAATCGGTTCTAGATAGTTCTAGTTTTTTCCAGTAGTTTCCTTAGGGTAGTGACTTTCTTCTATACGGTGTATATGACATACATATACCGTATGCATAGGTACTTATAGTGTATACAAGCGGGGCATGACAGCTAGTATATTATATTTAAAATACAATTCAAAAAGAGATTTTGATAGAAAATTAATTCTATAGTTAGTATATATATATATACGTTTACAGTGTTCGAAAATTTGTAATATTTACAAAATCTAATTTATACATTATATTATATGAAAAATATAGTTTTTACTATACCTTGATAAAATAATGTAAAATGATAATCCGTCAAATTCTCAAAATCTGTCGTCTAGAAAATAATAACTATTTTACGTATTTATATAAACATGCAATACGCATTAATAAGATACGCAAATTAACTTTACAGTTACACTAGTAAGAAAAATTGTTCACACCGATAATTATACGATGGCATCTAAATATAAATATTTATAATATGCTATATTATATATAAAAAAAAAATATATATATATATATTTGGATATATACATTTGGATATATAGATTCCCGAATACTTTTAAAATAAAATAAATTACATTCCTCTCAAAATCGTTCATTATCGAATACAATGATTTATCATTACTTTTAAATTCAATTTATCTACCAACAGTAGCCTACCCGACATCGTACTCCCACCCCTTACTGATGCCCTACGACCGAAGTACTTCTATCCCTTACTGACCGGACTTTTTAAATTTTAATTTTGATGAATTAAGAAATTATATATTTAAATTAAAAAAAATATATATATATATATATATATATATATACACACACGAGTACATATTTTGATTGTTGAACATAAAATATAAATTGCGATTATTATAATTATAGTTGTTGAAATCGACTAATTTGGTCTGTAAAACAGTTGAAAATATTATAAGCATTATGTTATTTTTTTATTGCATATTGAAAGAGCGTGCATTAGTTATTTTTTAGTAATGCTCAATCGTTGTAATTTGATACAATTAATAATTTATATAGGTACAATAGGTACATCGTATATTTATAGGACATGTACACTAGTTTTTGGAAAATAATTTTAACGTTTTAATGATATTATTATTTTATTATCAAGTATCACGTCATGTCTAATAGATTTGCTTGGATATTGCCATTTACCACGACACTACCTATATAATGTTTGATAATGGTGGTCTTAAAATAAATTATATCTATCATTTTAATTTGTTCATAATATGTAGAACATTTCGATAACGTATTCCCTCCTAAAAAGTAAATATAATAAAATCTTAGCACAATTGAATTTCATAAATTATTATTTTTTTTTTTTAAATCGGATACTCTGAAACTCATACAATTTACCTTCTATATTTATAATTTTATAAAGAAAGTGTGTTTGTATGTTTCAACGACCATACTTCGCATACACTCCAACTAAATATCTAATATAATAGTTTAATAAGTACTATTTTACATTATTCAGAATCAGTTTTGATCATTATTCAAATTATTGGAAATTATTATTTTGATCGGCCCGCTTTAGCTAGCTATAAATATATTTTTGATAAACAATTAATAAAAAGTGTATCTTTGTAAAATTTTTTTTATAATATTTTTTAACAACGTAGGTATTTACGTATACATTATTATACATTTATACAGTTATACCTATACTTTTTCAGTGGAAACAAAGCATAATATACAATTGTGTTACTTTTGAGTTTTGTATTAGGTTAAAAATGCTAAGCTAACATTGTAAGATATTCTTTAAGAGAAACCAAATACAATTATGCATTAGCATTAGAGTGCCAAAATTTCTTATATGCATTTCTGGGTAACTTATAGTTTACGAAATTAAAGCCGGTTTGAAAGATTCATGACTAAAACCAAATGAGAGCTCATCTTGTTTAATTGTACTTTAAATAATTCTCTTGTATATTTTTGATAATAATAGAATGGAAATATCAAAGAAAAATATTTAAAAATTGTTTTTGGTGCATAAATTAATTGAATATAATAAGAAAGGCTAATAGAATATCAATATATATAATATATAATAATAATAAGGTAATCTATACTCTAAAGAGCGGTTGTTATATATGTATATTGTAAATATATGTAATTAATGCTAATACTACCCACTAATAAAAATGTGGAAGAATAATAATATCAAAATAGTCCAAATAATTTAAAATCTGCAGAGAAAGTAATTTTTTTGTTTTTAAATTGTGACATATTACCTAGTAGATTTCTAATTATTTATATTTTATTCCCATTTGGATGTTACAAATTACTGCAAAGAGAAACGCACTAAAAATAGAAACTTTTGTAATACTCGTGTACTTTTCAGTTTTCTGCTAAAAATTCAAACCCTCTTGAATAATAAAATGTAACACGATTACCATAATCTTGTATTTGTGTAGTATATAATATACTTGTATACTATGAAAATTTTCATCATGCATATAATATATATTGTATCAATGTGATTTAGAATCAAAAATTTAATTTATACCAACAGTATTGGTTTTATAGAGTACAATATTATAACTATATTATATGCATTACTATGTACTTTCGTTTTAAATGAAACGAGTAGGTACGATTTACCATCCGATTTTATGTAGGACACATGTAAATCTCAAGAGCAATTAAACAAGTTTGAATTTATTTCTTAAAATATATATTTTTCACGTCCAAACTCCAAGTCAGCAATATTTAAAATCTATACTTATTATAAACTTTCGAAGGCGATATAATGTATAAAAGAAATATCTATTTAATATAGGTAAAATAATATAATTATTGATATATGAAAGTTTATATTCGGTAGATGAAACATAAACATATAAGTACGGACAGAATACCTATATAGTTACAACTGATACTGCAGGTGAATGTTGGATACTATATTATTTTATCTCGCTTACTTTTTATATATAATTTTTTTAAGAAAACGCTACATATTGCACGTTTTATATACCTACCTATACATATACTGTAGATATAGGCAGTATTTTATTTGGGTAGGGGATACAATAGGACGGAATACCCCTTCTTTTTATAAAAAATATATATTCTATAATTATTTGTCAAACTTGGAATAAAAAAATCCTAGCTGTTGTGAATTTTCCAACAACAGAACAACTAAAACATTTAATCTACAGGCTTTAAAAATGGTTCGATCATTTGGATTTTTCGCTGTATGTTTTCAAAGTCATGTAAAAATGTCAGATCTAATATTTATATGATTTAAATATCAATTACCTCAAAAATCGATGTTAGTTTTTAAAAGGATTAAATGTGTAGGAACATGGAGCGATTTGCGATTTTCTGAACTTACCTAATAATAGAATACAGATAAAATATTATTTTAAAAATCCTATGTAAATTTGAGTCTTTTAAAAGGTAATTAAAATACCACTTATATATGGTACACAAATTCACCAGATTTCATAATAATATACATATACCTACCTATATAAAAGGGATATAATTTAATTAAGTATAATATTTAATTTAATATAACATAATTTTGTATTGTATGTAAAAGAGATGTTTATTTAATATTTTGTTCTAAATATATATATATAATAAAATAATATATTATAATATGTATAATGTGAATACTTACTAATACTACTATATAGGTATATATTATTATAAATAATACTATAACAGTTATATTAACATTAACATATTAAAATATTTTATATTCAAATTTTCTACAAAATCATCCAATTATATAGTTTCTTCGCAATTTTGTTTATAATGTATAACTTATATGTAGATCTATACGTATATATTAATATATTATGATACGTAATATGACTAATTCGTCGATTACCATTCGATTTATCATGTAGTTTTTTAACGATTGGAAACAGGAATAAGCCATACTGGGTACAGGAAAATGTATAATATTGTAATATTTATAAACATATATATGACCACTAGTTTATAATATATGTTTTACTAAGGGCAAGTTGGTAATTTGAAAATGTATTTATAAATAAAAATAATTTACTGCATAAAAATAACATTTTCCAGTTTTTTTCTAGTAGATTAATGAGATATTAATATATATTAATATATTCAGTTCTAATATCAATATTTTCAAATTCAGGTTATAACGAAGACCTAGAGACTTTAATTGTTTATAACAGCTGATGATGTCATAACAATGATTTTCAGGGATAAAATAAACAAATATAAACTTTTAGAAATGATTATTAAGACACCTATAATAAAATGTCAGAAAACAATACTTTTATAGGAGATGCATTGTCGGTGATTTTCGAAATATTAATTATAAAAAAAATCCAGTCAGTAGGAGGTGAAAGTACTTCGCTCGTAGTATAGGGTACTGGTGAATACATTGAATTTGAAAGCAATAATAAATCATTGCATTCAATAAAACGACTCTAATCGGAGATTCAGTGTAGTTTTTTTGGAAGACGGGGAGGGGAGGGGGAAATAAAAAAGTATAAACTAGATAGAAATTCAATCAAAAAATCTCTATACATACGTATACATAACTACATAAGTTATATTTCATACACTGCTTAAAAGAAATAGTTATTTTTTGCATTTAATAAGACGTAATACCCACCTTTTTCTGTGTCCGTCTATTTGTTTTAACACCCATTTCAAGTTTTCAACAAAATGTATTATTTCGGTATGAAATGTGTTCAAATGTCGAAAAAAAACTGAAAAGGCTCTTTAGGTATACTTGAAATTTTTACCAAAATCGTTTATAAGTACAAATAGCTAACCAAAGCTAACTAAAGAGCAAAATTCCCCCACTTTGAACAACCCGGTTAAAAACCTGACCCAAAACTACAACCTGCCTGCCATATCGTTACCAGTCCATATATAATTTTGGTTCGTGGTTGAGACCAAATATGTATTTTAAATATTATAAATATAATAAATACAATTTTAGATATCTATAATTTTTAAAATGTGTTATTTTAATTTTGGAATATTTATAGAAATTATGGAACTATAATTTTTTGGGGGATTTTAAGATTTGAAAATTGAATACAGGATTAGTAATAATTAATAAAAAATATTAATAATATGAGTTTGAAACTATACCTATTTTTAAAATATACTGAGTGTCTGAGTATATTAGTTTTTACTGACAGTAATACTCATGTTATAATATACACCGAAGCTTCGCTCAGAATCGTTTTATTGAAAGAAATAATTTATCATTGCTTTTAAATTCAATATAATATATTCACCACGACCCAACATCCTACTTATATCTCACTTGCCAACTAATGTCTCAATTCCGGTGGTAGAAATCACGCTTGCGGAGCCGTAATATTTTATATGCTATAGGTATACTGTTATTTGAGTTATCATGTTACACAGAAAATACATGATTATAGTATAAGATATCATTAAATATGTTGCTATTTATTTATTTACTTATTAATAATAATAATAATAATAATAATAATATACTATTAAAAATAATAGTTTTTTTTACTTATTGGTTTTCGAATATGCATTAAACTACTAAAAAACAATTATAATATAATAATAATTATAATTTGGAATATAGGTACTTCTCGTTAAAAAAAAAAGTGTAAATATAAAAAAAACATTATGTATGTTAAAACCAATATATTCTTTGCTACACTCGGAATCTATAAAATAAAATAATAATTGGTGTATAAAATATATTGTGGCTATTAATTATACTACCTATAATATTATATTATAAAATAAAAACTGTATCATAATAAATATATTATAATATTATTTATACTCTGTTATCACGCATTATGTATTTTATCTGTTTTACTAATCTGTGTTAATATTGTGGCTCCGCAATCCACCGGAATTGAGGCATTAGTTGGCACTTTAGTTACCTATAGTTATATACCTACAGTCTATAGAAAAATGAATATCTCATAATATCGACGGCTAACAATAGCATATGGCCATATCCGCCATTTTGGACATATTCATCTTAGCAACAGATTAATATGCAGCAAAACAATATATGTACAATGAATGAGACGACTTACTAAGTTACTTAGTATCGACCATACATAAATTTGTGCAATTAGATATATAAACACCAAAAACGTATCCACCAGTCTGGTTATGTACCTACCTACTGTAGTATATATTAACTACCTATATATATATATATATAATGTAAACTGTTAATATTTTTTATATACAATTAAACATAAATATATTAAGGAAAAAAATTAAAACACATAAAATAACTAGTACAAGCATCGGTGTGAAGTTTAGCTTGGGTCCTTGGGATATATAGGTCATAGTTATAGATACATTCAATATGTATAATGTAGGTATATTATATGATTTTTATGTTTTTCAAACTTTTAATATTGATAATTAAGAATAAATAAATAAAAAAAGTAAGTATTCTTTAATTTTGGATTCACGTTCATTTCTGAACAATAGTGATGAAACTGAAGTACCATTAAAAGAAAAACAATTAAATTTAGAACAAGGTAAATAGGTTATAATTTATTTATATACAAATAATACACATAATAATTATATTTAATACCATACTTGTTAAAAATATTAATATTAACCAAATAATATTTAGTTGAAGCTGAAGTTACGACAAAATATGAAAATTTTTAACAAAATATTTATAACTCTGAACCTAGTACCTCTAGATCTAGTACTTATAACACTCCGATATTGGCAATTGATACACAAGAACAAGGTAATATAAAGAAATATATATTGGTGTATAATAATGATTTATATTTATTAATTTGTTAGAATAACACTCATCAAATTATTTTCTTTAATATACTGGAGTATACCATATAAGCATATCACAACTAAATTACAACTTATTTAATAAGTGTTGTTATTTACCAATAGGTTTTAATAATAAAGAAGAAAAAAATGTTCCATTATTTAAAATTGATTTTGAAAAACAAGGATTTGAAAAATTCAAAAAACCAAATTCAGATAATTTAGACCACTATTTCAATATTCACCCAATTTAACCTATAGATCATACATCTCTTCCATTTGATTTAAAAAAAGTTTTTTTCAAAAATAATAATATGAACAGAACTTGGTGTACATATGACTTAAAATACAATAAATTATACTGTTTATTTTGCTTGGCATTTACATCTGAACTGAATGCATTTACCACAGGATTAAATGATTGGAGACACATACACCAACGTATAAAGGAATATGAACATAGTAAAACTCATAATCATTGTTCGGAGGCATACTTTTTGTATTTTCAAAAAAGAGACGTGGGTTCATCATTATATTCATTAATCAAAAGCATATGCAAAGGGAAGAAATAAAAAAAAACTCGTGAAATTGTTGATAGAATTATAAATGTTATAAAGTTAATAGGAAAACGTGGTCTTAGCATAAGAGGAAAAAGCCATGAATCTGCTTATTTTCTCGAAGATGAATCATTAGACCACGATAATTTTTTTGAACTTATAATATTGTTAAGCAAATATGATGTTATATTAAATGAACATTTAAATTTAATCATAAAAAAAAGTAAAAACCAACATGAGCGTGGTTCAAAAGGCCGTGGAAATTTAGTTACTATCATATTTTAAATATAATTTCGAATTTGATTAAATCAACAATATCAAAAAAAGTGAAAGAAGCAAATATATTTTCAGTTTTATTAGATACAACACAGGACATATCAGTAATGGATCAATGTTGAATTATTGTAAGGTATGTAGTTGATGGAATGATAAATGAAAGAATGATATCTGTTAAATCTTGTAATAATTCGACCGGTAAAGGCATGATGGATCTTTTAAAGAATGTATTAGACTCTGTTGGCTTAGAAGTAAATCATTGTATTGGAAATGCTACTGATGGTGCAGCTAATATGAGAGGGGCTTACAATGGATTCACTGCTCGACTTAGTGATATATAGTCCCAGATCAAGTACATGTTTGGTGCTATAGTCATGTACTTAATCTTGTTATTAGTGATGCAACCAAAAATCCAATTGCAGTAACTAATTTTTTTTCTTTAATTCATTCATGTGCCATATTTTTTAAGGATTCATATCAGAGAATGGACATATGGAAAGAAATTAGTGAAAATGATTATGAATACAATAATTATAAATGTTTACAAGCAATCGGAGAAACTAGGTGGACAGCCAAAGAGACTGCATTGAAAAGAATATTCGGTACATATGGTAGCTCTGATGATAATGGCCTTTTTATTAATGTTATAATTGCTTTCACAAAGATTGCAGAAAAATCCAGTATAACAGCAGAAATAAGATCTAAAGCCAGAAATTTTATAACACTGTTAAATAAATATGAAACTATTTTAATTGCACATATGTGTATGAAAATATTTCAAATCACAGGACCATTATTAAGGTATTTACAAACAATTAAATTAGATCTTCTAAAATGTCAACAAATGGTTACTGGTGCTTTAGAAGAACTCAAAAGTATTCAACGAGGCATGGAAGACGTGAAAGAAGTTTCTGGTAAATATATAATAAATATAAATAATAAAATTGCAAATATTGCTGTTAATTATAATCTTGAGATTGAAGAAATTCGAGCAGAATTTCCAGTTAAAAGATTAATTACGAAAAAAAAAAATGTTTACATATAAAAACGAAGAAAATTTAATTACTATTTCTGAAAAAAAATTTACAATTGAAGTTTATAATATAAGTATTGGACACAGTTATAAACAGTATGAATACGAGGTTTGTAAAGAACAATACTTTATATTTTGATTTATCACTGTTATCTCCAAATAATTTCCCTCTGAGTAATATATCTTCATTTTCAGTATTAGCTACAAAATTAAAACAATTTTTAAATACTAACAAAGGAGAAATAACTATTGAAGAAATACAAAATAAACTTTCAGAAGAACTATTGAGTTTCAGTAAATCATGGAATTATTTAAAAAACACAATACAAGAAGAGTATGCGGGATATAATATTTTAATCCAAATGGAAAATAATGTTGAAGACGAAGAAAAAATAGAAAATAAGTTAAAGCCATGCGATATATCTTGTAAAAATTGTGCAATCTGTTGCTATAGATTACTTGTAAAATATAACTTATTTTCCGAAGCATACAGTGTATTAAGTCTCGCATATAAATATTTATTGACTTTACCAGTAACCCAAGTCTTCTGTGAAAGATCATTTTCCACATTAAGATATATAAAAAATAGATTACGAAGTTCAATGACAAATGATCATTTAGAAGAATTTATGCTTATGGCAATTGAAAAAACTATACTTATGGACTTGGATAATGATATAATTACTGATGAACTGGCTACTAAAAGCAAACTTTTAACTAAACTATTATTATAGGTACATCATTTATAATAAAATCATTACTTTTACTATTATAAACTATTGTTGATATTTTGTTTTATTCTTTATAAATAAAAAAAACATTGTTCACTGACTAACTAATTAACTTTAAACTTTGATCATTCAATATCAATATGTTACAACTTTATAAGTTATATTGATATTTAATATTTTTAACTCAATTTAAATAATTTTATGTACTGATGGCACTTTAGCAATGCACTTAATACAATTATGATATATCTGATTACTAGAGGACATTGTATCGTAGGTATTAGATATATTAAACATTAAATATTTATAATTATTTTTGGTAGGTAGTATATACTATCTAATTAAACATAAGGTAAATAACATAATATTTTGTATTTATTAAGTATTAATATTATTATTATTATTTAATATTAGTATATATTTAGTATCTACTCGGTTAAAAATTAGTGGCCTAAAATATTATAAGTCGCCTGGAAAAATCTTATTTGCCCGGTAAGAATTTTAGAGCCACTCCGCCCCTGCCCTTGAGTGATTTTGTGGGTACCTACCTATTTGTCTATATAACATATTATAAGTATATATTATTGTTTTGGATTTTTTGGAATTTGGAGAAGGCATACGCCCCCTTCGTCGCCCCTTACATTTTATTTTTAGTATTATAATTGTTTATATACTAAATTTAAAATGAAATTATTAAAAGAGTAGTATTAATAAATATATTATAAAAAAAATTTACTAAACTTTTTTTTTGAGGGGGGGGGGTTAGAAGGGGTTATATCCCCTTGCTTTATTTTGAGGTAAGTGTATTAAATTTTTTAAACCGTTCTCTCCTTGATTAAGCTTCAGATACGCCACTGCTGGTACACTGTACCTATATAGATCTGATTATTTGAGTGTTAACTGTGTAAGTAATAAATAATAATACCATTTATTATATATATAATATCTACTAAGCAATGATTATATTTAAATATTTGTTATGAATTCTTTAATGAATAACGATTATAATAGTTTATATAATTATTGTATCTATCGTATGACACAACAACTATTTAGTAATTTGTATTAAAGTATGAATTGAAAAAATATTTAAACAATCAATATATTTTATTCTATCTATAGACCTTTTAATAAAATACAATTCTAACCTAACCGATGGCGAAAGTACTAAGTAGTATAAAATAACCAGGGAGTCAAAACGGGTTATAAATCGGTTTTAAAAACTGGGTAACCCGAAAAATTTGGAAAACAGTTTCTAACCCGTTACCCAAATCCCGAAACCGGGATTAGACATGAAACCCGAAACCCAGAAAAACTCGAAACCTGGTTTGAATCCGAAACCCAAAACCCGAAAAAAAACGAACCAGTTTTTACTCCCTTCCTACTACCGACTATATTTTGGTATATGTATACCCATAATAATTCACAGTGCTGTAGTGTGGTATTTTTCACAATTTGAATTGAATTAATTATGTAGTTGTGAGTTGTGACGTATGAAACCCGTCACAGTCTTACAAAAATTAAAAATCCGAGAATAGTACGTTCATTACTTTATTTTTACTGTATACTTCATTTTTTGAAAAAAAAAAGTTAAATCATGAATCCGATAACTGAAACCATTTTCAGATACCAAACCCGAAACCCGGAAATACTCGAAACCGTTTTCGGACCCGATACCCGAAACCCGAAAAAACTCAAAACTATTTTTGGACCCGGTACCCGAAACCCGGAAAAACTCTAAATTCCAACCCGTTACCCGAAACCCGGGAAAATTAGAAACCGTTTTCGGACCCGTTACCCCGAAACCCGAAAAAAATGAAACCGTTTTTACTCCTTGAAAAAATACATTTAAAAGTACAGTAGGTAGGTACCTAAATGATTTCAAATATTTGTGCAACTCACAGAGCGGTAGCAAGGGCTTGGCGAAACTGGCCCAGGTCAAGGGCGCAAAGATTGAAATTTAATAATATCTATCCCTAAATTTCTCATATTAGGGGGGGGGAGGCGAAAATTCGACGGGCGAATTCTTGTAAAAGTAAGTTGATGAGTTTCTTTTTTTGCTTATCAACTAGATTTTTAAGGAATGGGGGAATTTGTTGGCGCAATTCCAACAAATTGATGACTTTTTTCCTTATTACCAATTAAGGGGTGGAAATTCGGTTCTTCACCAAGGGCACTATCGAATCTTGCTACGGCTCTAGAAATTCAAACCTAACCTTATTTCAGAAAGATCGGTTCGATACCTATACATATATTTTTAGTTAAAAATTTCAATAATCACGTACTAGCAGTTTGTATGCCATTAAAATTTACAAAAATCTCAATACAAATGAATCTAAACAATTGTTACATAATTTGTAACAAATTGCAATATGTTATATTAGTCAGGTATTGTACTACCTATATAGATGTTTAAGTATTATTAAATCAGCGAAAATGTGTGTTTTAAAAATAGTCAATAGAATTGTTTTGCCTGTACTACTTTAATAATTTACAAACTATTCACATTGTTTAATCATGTGTATATTCCACATGTTTATTAATTATTTCATTTTTTAAATAAATTGTTATTATATAAAATATATACCACTTATTATTACCTACTATAAACATTGATTAATATTATATAAACCTAACAACTATAATATTTATTATTAATAAACTAATCTATTATATTATTATACTTAATATATGAACTCCGAATAGACGGTTTTTCGTGGAATAGAAAACTTTACGCTTTTTATTTAATTCCGCTGACCGTTTTCCGTACCGGTGGTCGGGTGGGAATTTTCTTTTCTGTTTTTATCGCTGTCGTGCTTTGGATTTACGATTTTTCCGTTTTCTGTTCGTTCATATTTTGACTTTTCCGAAGACGCGAAGACGTTTAGGTACACACCGTATAAGTTCTGTGTTTACTCTATAGATCGCATGGAAGAAAACCGTTTCACCGTCCGTTTCTTATGGCTTCGTTCCTGTACGACCGAGACGTTCGTCCCAATTATGTCTAAGTATCTATATTATGAGTGGAAATACGGTAACGTCCGTTATCTGAATAGTTTAAATTTGAGAAATTTCTACTATCTTATCATCTCTATTAGATAACACTTAGTGGTATTGGGCGTCGATTGTCAAACCAATTTTTGATACGGATCCACCGGTTCGAATTCCACTAGGTCGTATGATTTTTTTTGCATTTTTTTTCTCGATCTCGACGTCCACGGAGATAACAAATGTTCAATATTTATCCGGTGTATGCGATATGTGAACGAAATCTTAATAAAATTTTCTTATCGTCGCAACTTTTACTATTAGGTATTTATTATATTTTTTCTATTCGTTTAAACAACGTATAATAGTAGGTACCATATAGGTATATAACTACATACCTACTTAGGTAATAAAATTTAAACATATGTTTAATATTAGTATGGGTAGTTAATTAATAATTAATTAGGTAGGTATTTAAATAAATCATAAATTCCAAACTATATAGCGTTAATAAGTATGCCATTTTTTGTGCCTCTTAGATATCATTTTTGAGATTAAAGTTTATATTAATTAAATGTTTTTACATAGATATAGGTAAGTACCTACTATGTAGATAAATAAATGTGTTAGGTATGTGATGTGCAATAATTATAGGTTATAATGGTGTACATAATATATTATATAATGTAGGTATATCTAAATAATATATTATATTAATAATTAATATAGACCTATCACCTAAGTCCCATAAGTAAAAAATAATTTGCTACTGTATTACTTATATAATATGTGTATTCCCCCAATATTGAAATAAATATATCACGAAATCCTAAAATATACGCCATTGGGTAGAAGCTATTTTGTCGAAGAAACGTACGTAATTTCACTTTCAAAATCGGCACGGAGGTGCAGTCATAACGCACCTGTGTCGCTCGTTATATTACAGAATAGGAAGTTATATAGCTGATAATGCGGTTATCAGTGTTAACACAAATCAAATATACATGATTTAAGTCACTTAAATTGTCATTTTAAAGAAAAAAAGACGTTTCCATAACATTTGTTGTCCCTTAAAACCCCTATTTCAATATGTCACACGGTTTTGGAGATTTGTATATTCCATCGTGTGACATATCAATATAGAGGTTTTTGGGCATCAGCAAATCTCGTAATCTATTTTGTTTTACAATAAATTTTAAATTAAATTAAATAGCTGTATGTATGTTTAAAAGTCCAGCATTCGCAAGACGCAATATAGGTTTCGATTACAATCACCAATATGAGGTTATTCTCGAAGTTTGTACGGTAAAAAAGAAATACACTACCTATATATATATATCTAATATATATATTCGATATATTTATTTAAATTTTAGGGGAGTATATATATTATGAGTAATACAGTTGAGTAGCAAAATCTTTTTAGGGGAGATCTTAGAATCTTAGATCTTAAAATATTTTAAAATTTTCAAGTAATTTTTTACCTTTTTTTCAGATAAATGGAGAAATATTGACTTAGTATTGTATGGTTAAGCTTTTTAATGACTCGTAAAATATACATTTTTACGAAATTTAATTTTTAAAAGTGCTATATAGATACGAAAACTCAAATCGTCTATAATTTTTATTTTAAGTTATGTTTAAATTTATGAAATAAGTTTAATTTTAATTTAATTTTTTTTTTTTTTTTTACAAAAATATTGTTTTGCCACATAAACGGTGTAAAACCGTATATGATTTGGGGTAAACCCTAAGAAGAGAAAAGTCTTAAAAAGTCCTAAAGTAATAAGTATCATATAAATTTTTATTAAACATCATATTTTTTTTAAATAAAAAAATAGAAGTGATGAAATATTAATAAACTAAGGATATTTAAAAAAAAACACAATTTACAAAACTTTAACAAATAAGTTAAAATCAATAATACCTGGTATTTACACTATGATAATTCAGATAATTGATAATTTTATTGAACAAAAGCATTTTAATAACAATTATGACTAAAACAGTAAAATAACATTATAATATATAAGAAATATGTATATAACCGTATGGTGTTTAAATGGTATACGGATTTGCCCTACGAGACAATTAGTAGAATTTAGACCTAGTATAGTCTATAGAAAATCAAAAAAATAATAATTTATACACTTGAAACATAATTAAAACTTAATTATAGGCTATAGCTATTAATTTACAACATGTCTGTAATAAAAAAAAACTTTTCGTTGGTTGAAATTTGGCAAAATGCGTTAAAATGCGGTTATTTGATCGTAATTCCCAAAATAATAGTTTTATAGAAAATTGCAATTTTCACAGAGTATGTATTTTACTGTTATATTTATGTCATATATTTTATATGATATTCTATGAAATATTACTATATATTTATTAATTAGTATAATTTAAAAGTCAATATCTCATATAATATCTCATAAAAATGTATGATAAATATATAATATGATATTTTGACATAAAATTCTGCTTTCTTAAAAATACCACTCTTTCGTAGCAGAATTACATGGCAAATTTCATGTCCTATATCAGGTAAATAGCTAGCCGAATTTGTTAAACATCAAGCCTTATTAGGAGCAGTTAAACTCGATTTCGGATTAAAATTCGTCCGCCATGCACAGGTTAGTATAATACAACGTGGTATCCAGGACTGTGTCGTAAAAAAAGCAGAGGGTATACGCACGGCGGGGATGGATCTGAAGATTCTTCGAGGGGGAGGCGAATAGGGATAATTGAGAAATATAGGGCTAATCCCTATTCAAAATTTATTTTTATAATCTTCAAATAATGATTAAAAAAAAACTCCCAGGAGGGGGTGATCGCCATTTCGCTCCACTAAAATCCGCCACTGACGCACGGTATATATGCCATATTCTGTCCACACTACATTTTATATCATACTTATAGGCCAGTTGTGGTGAACCTATGGAACGCATGCAAATTTTAGTGGCACACGAAAAAAGTTAATTATTCAAATATTGTCTTTTATTTAAAATTATTGAGACTAGTTTACAAAATGTTGGCACTTGGACCAAAAAAGATTTGCCGTCCCTGCTATAGGCTATACGTAATACTCGAATCTTAGACCTTATTGATTATATTACGTTTAAATATTGAGATAATTTGTAAAAATAAACTAAACTGTAAGGAAAACGGAGATGAATCTTATAGTGTATAGCTCGAGTTCAACACCTTTTGAGTGCAAAACCATAAATATGTAACCCCATTTGGGTGTGACTTGTAAGTGGAATTATTTTTTAGTGTAATTTGTACACCTCATATTAGGTATTTTATCGGGATCCGGAATAGTCGGCGACCGAAGTTTTTTGATAAATAATAATGTTAATTAATTAATATTTAATTTTAAAAATATTTCGCCTGTGACGGAATTTTGCATTGGCTAAAGAAGATAGTCTTTCACACATAGAGTGTTTTTGTTGTAGGTTGAAAAAGTAGATAGGTGCCTAATTCAAAAATGTATCGAACTTACTGTTCTCAGATTTTTATAAGAACTGGAACCTCGCTTCGCTCGGTAATCGGCCGAGTGTAACGGGTTTCACACAACATACATAAATTATATTTAATAAAGTTTTTGAAAAATACCACAATAATATAATATAGTAGGTACCTACTCTACATATGTGAATTCGGTAGGACTTATCGTTCTCGAGTTTTTATATGTGTAGAAATGTTTGAAAGTCCTCCCGATAAAAGTTCACCCGAATATATTAATATGAATATAATTAAAATATTGTGAAAAATACTACGGAAGTCTGACTATTTGAAATTCATTACTATGAAATATAAAAATATATAGTAAGGTATACACTACTCAGTACAATATTACACGTAGTTCAAACGAACCGAAAAAGATATAATAAATATAATGATAAATAGGTATTTAATAATAAAAGTTGTAACGATAAGAAAATGATTTCGTTCATATATCGCTTATATCAGATAAACATTAAACACTCGTC
>JAIPRL010003522.1:0-46181 GCA_025469235.1 Pemphigus obesinymphae
TCTATCCAGTATAGAAAATATATTGAAGTGATAGATACTGCTTATTTTATACTACATTAGTGTGAACCAAACAATAATGTAGGTATCTTGGCAGTTAGGAGTTATTTTCTGATTTCTTATTTATGCATGGGTTTTAAAATGACGTGTTGTATTTTTATTTTTACATGTACCTATACATTTTTTCAGTCAGAAAAAGTCCCCAGTAGATATTTTGAGTGTAAAGAATAACCATCCTTTTTTACCTTGTTACGATAGATAGGTATTTCAAAAATTTTTCCTAATCAGGAAATTTTAACTTTTAACTAAGTTAAGTTAACTTTTTTTTTCAAAATTAACTTTAACTTTAAAAGTTAATAAAAAATATACGAATAAATTTTAACTTAACTTAGCTTATATTATTTTCAATTAACTTAACTTTTTAACGAGTTAAAAAATATCGTTAACTTGCCCAGCCTTGGAAAATACTGTATCATATATATTTATTATTTAATTTTTTTTTAAAATATAAGTATACTTTTCAAATTAATAAAGTCATTCGATACGTAATTCGTTAATCGTTATTTATATAATTTATTATATAATCAATGTAGCGTGCACATTTGCCATTGTTTTGACGCGAGAGCGTACTCTGCTATACAGCCGTTATAACAGAAACAATGTTAAATTTATATAAACTACACAGCGAATTGTTTTAAAATGATGCGCGCCTCCGAAATTAGTTATTGCCCACTGCAGAACTGTGGTAACGATTTATTATTTTGGTGGGGGGCGCCGCCGATTGGGCTCACAAAATCGCAACGCCATCTCTGGAGCGTTGGTTCCGTTCTAGTTTAGATATGACTGGTATGACGTCCTCTAAAATCTATAAAAAACAAAAGCACATATTATTAGAAATTAATCATTATTATTTTTTATTATTTAGTAAGGTCACACTGTACGCAATACGTATTGCAGTGACTACTCTCGAACTCCTACCGTCCTAAAACATCTTTTGATTTTCCATATTCATTCTACCATTTATGTTCTATGATGCTACTTGTGTTTTTAGTTTTGCACAAAGGTGAACTTTTCTAGAATTCACAATTTAGTCAGATACCAAATTTACGTTAAGTATTTACGTTCTCAACACTTAAGAAACAAGTAAGTTTCAACCAAATATATAATATTTCTTTTAACGTTTAATCATAAATAGCTAGTTGTAAATTAATTTTTCTGTAAAATGGTTAGAGGTATGTATTTCGATTAAATACTTTAGTTTTAGGTATGTGTCGAGAGTTTGTCCAAGTTATTGCGCAAATGTCAGTAATGGGAAATATCCTATGTGCAAATCATTAATATTCAATTAAACGTTTGAACAAAATTCTTTACACCGCACACTGTCATTAATAAATATTTTTACAATTCATTTACGTATCTGTAATGAGCACTATTTATCTATAACGATCTTAATATTTTAATGTCACTATGCTTGCTTAGCCTATTTTCAAATACCAGTTTACTTGTAGATATTAACCCATATCAAGGGCATTGGAATACAAATTTTAAAATAATATAATGTGTATAACAATGTAATATATTTTTAATGTTTATTTAAATATAGGTCGAGGTATATTAATATATTATATATTATATTACTTACCTATATAGTCAAAAATATAGGTATGTACAGTTCAGAATTGTTTAAAACGAATACCTACAAACTTAATATACTTTAATAGATTTATTTTTGCGACATAATATGAAACGTAATAAATACTTCAATTAATACTTAGATAATCTTAGTTAATAGCCACTTATTAGATTACTATCTACTCCATTTTGAATTCATACATTAATGCATTCCACACACATTTTATAAAAAATTTAATTAAATTGAGTACTTATTATATTTAGCTTATTGTGTGTTAACTGTTAATCCTTAATATTGTATTACATAAGCATAGATGTATAATATATCTTTATATATATTTCTTCTGTCCGAGTACTCAAATTCCTCCTAAACGGCTGGACCGATTTCAATTAAATTTTATGTGTGTATCCTTGGAAGGTTTAGATTCACAATTGGACCCAGTATGTGGTGCTGCAATCGGGTTCTAAGAAAAATTTTGACTAAAATTTTTTTAAGATTTTTCGCATATCATAACATATAACCCTAAAATTTCACCACCCCCATCACCCAATATTTTCAAAATTAAAAAAAACATAAGTTCATGAATAATTGACCATTAAAATCTTCTGAGAAGGCACTGATGTCAAATTCTGTGATATTTGTAAATATATAAAATTTTTTTTTAAATTTTATTAAAATGAATTAAGCAAATAGAATATGTAAGACACTAAACACTAGAACAAACGAAGTTACATATGATTGCTATGTTGTACCTATACATAAAAGTTTCTATAAAGATTAAAAACATATTTAAAACAAAACAATCAAATCCAAGCTAATCAGCTAGTATACTTATATATTTCTTATTTGAATATTAGGTATTGTATTTCTATTTATTTATAGATCTAATCTATTGTTTTATAATTTATAAAATTATGGTGTGTATAATAAATGTATAATTTCAAGAATCTTATCTTTTTAGATTTTGACTTTTTAATTAAAAAATATACTAAAAACAAAATACAGAATAATTACTTGATAGATAATAATAATAATAATAATAATATACGTATAATAGGCATGTAAAATTATGTAATGAGATATTTTGTTATCATAAAAATAAATCGTAATATAGCTAAAGGTCACCTTGTTGATTACCAATTATAGTTTAAAATGTGTTGGTAACAGAACTCTGACCTCTAACTGAGTAGTGAGTGTGATAATAGTGTGATAATTATTTTTGTTATTAACAGACTTGTATTGTAACTTATTTTTCATTTAATTATTTTGTTTTTTTTTTTTTTTTTACATTTTAGGTTTCTAAACATAAGTTTAGATACCTTATATCCCTGTTGTGTCTGTCTTTTTGTAGTTACTAGTACATAGTTACAATTGTTGATTTGATTACTAAGAAGATAAATATTATTTGTTTTATTTTATATTTTTAGATTATTGTTTAAAGTACATTTAGAAACCGAGAATTTATCACACTTTCCTAACTTGTTTTTTAATATTATTAATTTCAAGTAAGTTGAATAATTCTTAGTTATTATAATATCATTCTACCTATATTTAACCCTTTCAAGCCCAATATATTAAATTAAAAAAAAAAAAAAAATTTTGACTATTTCAATTTTGTGTAATTACTCTTCAGTAAAATAAATGGTTTGAAATGGAAAAAATGTTGGAAATCGGTATACAAATCATTGGGGAAATCCTTGAAAATTTGTGGAAATCTTTGGAAATCGGTGAAATTGAATATTAGCAGATAAAAATAATTATTTCTGGTGTATTTTTCTTTATTAGTAATACTTATTTCCAAAATAGTAAATGATTATTTTGGCCATTTAGATAGAAACATTAAAATAATATTATTTCTAAAAATATACTTATATCAAATAAAGGATCAAATGTTATTGTCGCATATATATAATATCAATAATTATTTCTATAATATAACATTGTGAAATGTATTAATTTTATAAATTTTGTGCTTACCTAGATATAAATTGGATTTTCAATTTATATATCTATGTATTCATATTTACGCACGGTAAACATTTTTTGATAAAAAATCTTTCTAATTGGCATTTTAAAGAGGTTATTTTCTCCAGTAGTTTTCTTATGCATAAAGAAAAACTATGGAAAATTACGAAAAAGTTTCATAAATAGGAAAAGCCCATTAGGATCCTTTAGAACAGAAAGGTCTTTTAGGACATAATCATATTTATTACAAAAGTCTTCAGAAGACATTTGAAGTAAATTTTTGAATAATTCAACACAGTAAAATTATAAAGTGGTTAGCAAACTTGAACTATCGTTATCTATTTTATTTAAGTATAACTTTGTTATCCACTAACATCTTGGCCAAGGCTTTTTTAGTATTTTTTATTCGATAAATACAGCATAACTATATAATATATATATATTACTTAGGACGCCCTAAAAAGAGATGTCAGGGCCTTAAATACTATATTTAACTACGGGCCCCAGGGGAATTGCCCTATTTACCCCCTCTTGCATCGTCCCAACTTCTACTATGCGACACATTTATTTACCATGCAATTTGTAAATTTGTGTTTCAAAGCCCAAGCATGAAAATATAATACACAAAACACAACATACACACAAATTTGATCTAATGTACCTTTACATATTATAATGAATATTATTGAAAATATTCTCTGGAAGTGTCAAAGTTAAAGAGTGTTATAGTATAATTATTTAATTGTATTTATATGTATATATGTATTTATATTTAGAAGGAAAGGGAATAAGAAAATTTTATAAAATATAAATGGAAAATTGTAACTCAAATTATTATTTGCATTTTACTTAGTGAAGAATTAAATAAACTTAATACAAATAATTAGTCTTACGAATCATTACATTCTATAAAACGATGTAAAATAAAAGATAGATTTCCTTTATGCTGAAGATGACTCTACTGCAAAAATCAAATATACCTCTAGAAAGTACCATCTAGAATACATTTACTAATAACCCTTTACTCAAAAATACAAATAAATGATTCCTTCTATTCCATGAATTGTTAAAAATAAATAAATAAAAATTATAAATAAACATCATTGTAAAATTCCACTCAAAATCTAAAATACAAATCTTGTTTAATTTATTTTATTTTTTTAAACGTAAAATATCCATTTAATAAATCTGATTTAAGAAAAATTCCATGATAACTTAAAGTTTTGTGAAAACGTGAATTTGTTTATTGTTTATTTATTATTTAATTAAAATTTTGTTTATATTTGATTTATTGATAATATATTGATTATAGATTAAAGTAGTATCACCGCAAACTTCACAGGGTCAAAAAAATTTATAATAAGCAAAAAAAAAAAATTATTTTTAAAAACATTAAGATTAATAAATTATAAATTAATTAATTAAATTATTCTGAAAACTAAATTTATGAAATCAATATTTTGAAATTTGGGGTTCTGCTTTAGTTCCTAAAAAAGTATATTATGCACAATTTTAATCATACCTAACGCAAGAATGTAATAATTTATTATTTTATGAAAAAATCTTTGTAAAGAATTTTATTTTTATTTCAATAAATTGTTATCTACAAATAATTATTATAGTTAAATAAAAATTCAGTGTGCTCAGCCCCCTCCCCCTAAAGAAGATTTTTGAATACTGGCATAACATTTAAAGTTATGACACTATGTATAGTGTATACACATATTTATATAATTAAATCTATATTTAATTTATATTATTTTTTGTCATTATATTATTGTATATAAAATTAAAAATTAATTTATAAAAAAATCATATGATATAGGTAGGTATTTATACAGTATTAATTATAAATAACAATTTAATTAAAATAAAATAAAGAAATAATTATCCGTTAGGTTAGGTTCATTAAATGTGTTATTTATTTTAAAATACTATGGACAAAACATGTTACAAGCAGGATAAAATATATTGGCATATTTTTAGAGATTAAAATGTATTAACCTATTAATTGGTATTGTATTAACGAGGTTTTACTATACTATTTTATTAATTATTTTAAACTATATTTTCCACAAAATTTTATTTTATTATTACTAGTATATGAGTTATTATATAGGATCTATTTTCTTAAAGTATCAAGATGACAACCTACTTCCAATATCCATCAGCTGAACTTCAAAGTGAATTAAGCAAAATAGCCAATGCTATGGTTGCTGATGGTAAAGGTTTGTTGGCTGCTGATGAATCTGTATCAACCATGGGTAAACGCCTTAAGGATATTGGAGTAGAAAATACTGATGATAATCGTCGTGCCTACAGACAATTATTATTTACTACTGATGAACCTTTAAATGATCGTATTTCTGGTGTAATTTTATTCCATGAGACTCTATACCAAAAAACCGATGATGGAGTCCCATTTGTAGAAATTCTCAAAAATCGTTGCATTATTCCTGGAATTAAAGTTGATATGGGTGTTGTACACTTATTTAGTTCTGAAGAAGAAACCACCACACAAGGTAAAATAAAAAACTAATCCTTTATAAATTATAATAATAAAAACATGTTAAACCTTGTTTTTATAATAGGATTGGATGATTTGGCTCAACGTTGTGCTCAATATAAAAAAGATGGATGTCATTTTGCTAAGTGGCGTTGTGTATTAAAGATTGGTAAAAATACTCCATCGTACCAAGGTATTTTGGAAAATGCTAATGTGTTGGCTAGATATGCTTCCATTTGCCAAGCTAATCGTATTGTTCCAATTGTTGAACCTGAGGTATATACTTTTTTCTAAAGCATATTTTGTTGAAATATAGTAAAGAAGTATTCCCTTATGTTTTACATTATACTTGCTTAGATATTGTGTGATGGTGAACATGATTTGGACCGATGTCAAAAAGTCACTGAAACTGTATTAGCTGCAGTATACAAAGCTTTAAATGACCACCATGTGTACTTGGAAGGTACTATTTTGAAACCTAACATGGTTACTCCTGGACAATCTTCATGCAAGAAGGCTTCAGCTAACGAAATTGCCCTAGCTACAGTGACCGCTCTTCAGCGTACCGTCCCACCAGCAGTTCCTGGTAATTATTACAAAATAAGTATTCTCAGAGAACCTCCCATAGGTCCCTCAATCTATCATATCTACATTTTTATATATAAATAGTTAATGTATTTGGGTGTATTTTTATTTAACCATAGTTACTTTATATTTTTTCCATTTCTCGGAAACTAAAATATGTGGTATAGAATAAGTTATATAAAAGAAAATGAGTTTTTAGGTCTTCCAAAAATTATTAATTATGTTGATATATGTATTTAAAGTATTAAGGTTTCACTGACAATACATTTAAATTTAATATTATTATAATTTCAATAATTTCTGGTATAAATTTATTTATACTCAATTGTCTAATTTAATTTAATTAACATATTAATCAACTACTTGGAACTTAAAATGGACTCTTACTGGTTTTTGTCTTCATTACTGTAGGGTATTTATAATGAATTATTAAATTTTGATCCCCATATCACACTGAATCACAATATTCTCACTTTCTGGAATCCCTTGCATTACCTTACCCATCTCCTACCAAATTCCTTCATTTTGGATTTCCTCACATCCCACTTGTGGAGCATTTGCACTAGTTATTAAATACCTTATTCTCTAACACTACTTTGACCATAATTGTTCTATCACTATTCTTACCTCTAACACAATTCTTTACACTGCTACATCATTTCTTATACTTGTTTTTTCTGAGTTTATGATTTTATACCCCACACAGAAACCTTGCTTTCTCCTCTTTCCATTTTGTTTCTTGCACACATCAATTATTCTCATTCCTCTTTCTCAAAACTTCTGCTACTTCCAGGCTGCCACCTGTCAATTTTTCTACATTCTACTTACCTAATCTCACTTTATATGTATCCTACATACTCAAGCAGGTAATAGTTTTATAATAATTATTGTAATCTACACAGTATGAAAATCTAACCATAGTGGTTCCTTGGCAGTTTATTTCATGGAGAAGCTGTGTATAATGTTCATAATTTAAATTGTTTTAATTTGTGTTATTATAATTGATTTTCTAAATAAATTAGAGTTTCTATCATTCTTATAAAAATACTCAATATTATGTTTTCAATATATTTTACTGTATCTTTATTTCATATAAAAGTTAACACAATTAATTGTATAGGAATTATGTTCTTGTCTGGCGGTCAAACTGAGGAAGAAGCATCTGTGAATTTAAATGCAATTAATAAGTACAGCGGAAAGAAACCATGGGCATTGAGTTTCAGTTATGGTCGTGCTTTACAAGCTTCTGTCTTGAAGGCATGGCAAGGAAAGAAAGAAAATATCAAAATAGCTCAAGATGAACTTCTTAAGAGAGCATTAGTTAGTACTATTACAATCTATGAGTATAATATATATTTTACTACATTTAACTTATCAAAATATTTTTATTTTTTTTATTCAGGCTAACAAATTGGCTGCTTTGGGAAAATATGAAGCTGGCACTGTACAAAGTGCTGCTGGTTCTCAAGGATTATTCGTTAAAGACCATGCTTATTAAATTTTTTTTTTTTTTGCTTTTAATTATGTAGCATCAACAAATTTTAAAGTCGCACTATTATTATTTGTTTTTATTTTGAAGTTTTATATGTTAAAATTGTAATAAAATAATTATGATATTATATTAATAAAATACTGTTATACTATTTTACTTCTTTTTTTTTTTTTTTTGTATATTATATATTATTCAGTAACTATTGGTTTATAATTTAGAACATTATTGATAAACTAATCAAATCTTGTCTTATTGCAATCGTTGGATTTTAATTAGGTAACATTAGTGTAAATTAGCTATTTATAAGATTGAAAAGTTTTAATTTGTTCAAATTAGTATTCGTTGAGATTTAAAAATAAATTTTAGAAAAAAAAAAGGTCATTCATTACCTTAAAAAAGTACTACCTAATACAATGAAACAATTGAAATTAAAAATAAAAATTAATAACTACATTACCTATAGATACAAATTCTATTGATTGTAGTTATTTGTACAGTCTATGACTCTACATAGTGATGTAAAATTACAGCAATATTCTTTTGGGAGAAAATGCTCCAAAATTGAGAAATTTTAGTAGTTTTCTTTTTTTAGCTTTGCTTTATAAATTTCAAAATTTTATATAATATTTTTGCTAAAATAATTAATTTTAGTATTATTGTTGTGGCCATAATTGTATCATTATAATAATAATTATTGAATTTTATTATTATTAATGACTAATGAGCAATAAATAAGGTTATATTGATATGTTGATAAACAATTATCTAAATTTATCAAAAAATTCACAGTATTTTACTGATATGATGCCATTTAGTTTTATCCATTGGGATAATCAATTCTGTGCTAATACACATTAATGTAATGTAATTAATTTATAAAAATTTACTGGCATATTGTACATGGAATTTATAGTAGCCATTTTTGTTTAAATATTAATTTTCAACTGATTTACCATAACTGGTTTGTTGCCGAACAACCAGACTTTTCAAGTATTTTCCAAAAAAGTCGGGTCTAATAATTTTCATACATCTGGATTTTACATATCTTGTCCATATAATAGATTCTATATATGTTAAGGGTGTATTCTACTTGGATACTTACGCTATCAGGCCTATAAACCCTACAATCAATTTACTTACAATTTTAAGTAGAACACAGTGTAAGAGCTTAGAACGTGTTATTAAATTGATAACAATTAATAAAATAAATTATAATATCTATAATAATTTTGCTGGTCCGAAAAGTTTCAAAAACTTCAATATTTTTAACCATACCAATATTATGATAATTTATTATTATAAATAATAATCTGTCTGAAAAATATTTTTTTTTAAATTTAATTTTTAATAACGAAATATAATACCTACCATGAAAATAAAGACTGAGGATTATAATATATATAAATCATATATGACTATTATAATTTTAGAAGATATAGTCACAGTAAATGTTGGTATACATTTGTACATATTTTGTTATATCAAGTATGTTTACTTCTATATGACACCAGTATTATTATTTACAATTTGCTAGTATGATTTCTTCTAGAGTTTTAAATTTTTTTTCATATTGTTTATGTTGTTAATAAAATAAAATATTTATTTGAATTCATGTTAACTTTATTTTATTGGGTAACCCATAAGTCATTATCATATATTACAGAGTATACAGTGAAAATGACAACTTACAATATTATGTCTTAAAATAATTTAAAAAAATAGAAATTATTTATTAAAAAAACAAATACTTTATTAATTAAACTAATTACCGGAAACAGCAAGTAAGGATATTTTAGTTCACTTTACACCTTATACATAAAAAAATAATAGTTATAAAACCAAATAAAACTTAAAATATAAAATAAAAATATTAACATACTTGAAAATATATTAACATATATGTAGTATATATCCAAACAATATAGAAAAAATATCAAGTAACATTAAAAAATCATGAACTGAGGAATGCATTAGTTTTACGATGACATATTTTGTTGTTATATCAGAGGTATCAAATTTTCTACAAGAAATTATATTTAAAAAGTTCTTTACCCATTTTCCAATATTAAATTGAATATAATTGTGTACTTTAATGAGGTTATTTTTAAATTTAATAAAATACATTTCAAAATAATTTAGGTGAATATAAAATAGCATTAAATTATAAATATTATTTGTAGATATAACACAAAGAAAGGAGAAGAAATAATAACACAAATAAATTACCTCTTGTTAGGTATATTGAAAAAATAAAATAAAACACCTTTTGGAAAAATGAAAGTATAAAATTAATTACTTATTGTAACAATATAAAATAATTTTAGGAACAATGTAAGATAATAACTTGAAACCTACTTGGATAAAAAAAAGTTATTATTTATATGTAATAATATTAATTACTTCTTACAATAACATTGTAAAAAAAAAACATAAAATGTATTATTTATTAAAACACTTTTTTTTGCCAGTTATAAAATACAACAGGCCCTATTTTTTAGTGAACCCCGACACAAAGTGTGTAATCCGAAATTGATAGTGTGCACTACGGATTCGAGAAATGTGTACCTACTAAATACTTAATAAAGTTCATTCCCTTGCAAAACAGCAAGAGTGGTATGAAGGTGTTTTTGAGGAAGCCAGATTAAGGTGATGAGGACTTATCTATTAATGATGTGTTTATGAAATTTTAAATTATATATCCCACATTAAAATAAATAATTTGTTAATTGTTTTCAGATTTATATACTAGATATGAGTATATAAAAAAGAATTATTACTAAAAAAAAAAAAAAAAAAGTTGACATTGTATTTAATAGTATAATCATAGAAGTTTGTTAGAGGGGGGTGTGGTGGGCTTTGCCCCCCCCCCCACAGCTCTGTATGACTGTACTCGCATTAAAAAATGTGTAGTACGAATCTTTATGAAAAATAGGGGCTGTACAATAGCAAAGATATGGGCCTACTATATATATAAACTATATACCTGTGTAGTTGGTACACAGTGTTACATAAAAATAGGTAATTTCCCGGTTGCTTTTCATTTCATTAGTAATTATTATCGTAAATTTATAATTAACTACTTTTACGGTTTATTTATTTTTTGGTACCTACTGATTATTTTAGTCGTTTATGTTTCAATAATGTAATCCGTCGGGCACTATTGTATCACTCAGTTTACTAGTTTCATTATAGGTAGTATTTTAAAGCATTTAACATTTACATACACATTGTTATATTCGAATATTGTTCTGAATATTTTATGTAGATATATATTTGAAAACATATTATAATTTTAGAAGACTTTTTGCATAAGACGTTTTTTAAATACTTTTTTATAAAAATATTCAATATATTATTATAATAATGTATTATTTGTATAATACATTATTATAAAATTTTTTTTTTTGTCTATTACTTCACATATTATATATTATATTATTATATTCTAAATGTATTCTAAACGTTTTACCGCAGATAAAGAATACGTAGTAACGCACCTTTTTCGGACAGACGCCAAGAATGGAAACGTCCGCGAAGATGGTCGAAAACCATGCCATGTCATAATTCACTGTTGACATCTATTTAATATGTACGAATAAATATTATTAAAAATTTTAAACAAATATATTATTTAAATGTTTAAAAATAAATTAGTAGCTGAGTACCTAATGTCATTAATAGGACTAGTGCAGCGAAACGAGACTTATCCCGTACGCTCGTTGTTCTGCAAACAATAATACACGCATGCACGTCGTTATCATTTTTGTTCGCTTGAAATAAAATTATTGTTATTATTATTATTTTGTTTTTATACTATAGCCTTACTACATACATATATATATATATATATTTATAATTTATTAATTAATACCTACACAATTGTAATAATTATTATATGAAGTTAAAAAAAAAAAATGCTCGAAAGCGTTTATATTATATACAGAGTGATTTTTTACACGATGGCGCCTACGATATACACTCATTTTATTTGTACATTTTTGTGTTTATGTAAATATATGTGTATATTTTTAAAATTTAATTCGAAATTATTATAATGGGGCTAATATACTTCTTAATTTTCAACTTTTTTCGAAAACAACTTGTACCAATTTCAACTTCATTATTCGACATAGAATATTTTTTCGAAAATGTGGATGTATTCAAATATACAATTACAATTTATTGTTTATACGTATTTTAAATGTATGGATATTAATTGCTTATGTATTATATAGATGAACAGAACCGCCCTAGCACCTAGAAGAATAATATTCTATCTGGTCCCCTCACTGTCTATATTTTTCTACTCTTACAAATATCATTATAGTTTTGTATTCTATAAATTATTTGGTAACATTTTCAGAAAAATATTCACCGTTAGATTATGAATATAGTACAAATAAAATGAAAATGTATAAAACGATGTTATTGCGTGATGAAAATTAATTAAAATTCGATTTCTTTTTGTAAAATTTTTTATATATTCGTTAATTTTACTACATTTTTTTTTTTACGCCAATACCCAAAGGGCCGCAAGCACATAAACATCGAATGAAAAAATGTAGTTTTTCATGTTAAATAATAATCATCCAATAAAATATGTGCGTACATCGTATTCGGACGATGTTTCAAAATTGATTTCCAAACCCTATATTTTTGCTGGATGACAAAATAATAATTGAACGCCATACGAGTGCGCTAAGTACGTTTATGTACATATACATGCTAAACGGCGTAGAACCGTTTTTTAATCGACTTACGTCCTTTTTTTTTTTACACACGCATATATACCATATATTATTATATTAATGTAAACGCGTTGTTATAATAACATTGGATACGAATTATTATAATCGTCTATATTATTTGTTGTTACTTTTTCGAAAATCGTGTCATGATGTTTTTGTTTATGGTATTTTAACTTTTAACGAACAAACAAAAAAAAAAAATATATATATATAAAAACGACAACAAAGTTCATTATATATATATATGTATATAACGTGATTATTATTATTTAGAGATGGACAAGTTACTGAAAACAGTTATAACTAAATTTTAATGATAATAATAATAATATAATAATAATAATATCTACAAAAAAATCGGCCTTTGCGAATATTATAATTAAAAATGCAAAAGAAGAGTAAAAAAAGGTTTATATTTTGTACGGTTGTGCACAGAAAAAAAATCGAAAACCGCAAACGGTCTGCATGTATAAGTATGGTAAATAGAACAACATTTTTATGGCAAACAGTTAACATTTTAAAATACATCCGAGAAATCTAAGACCTAACGGTTTATTATAACGAATAGAACGGCTATATTATAAATTCCCCCTCCCCCCCCCCGAGATAGTATACCTAGTAGTGGTCGCTTTTATTTGCTCCACATTGTAAATTATATGAATTTATATATTTTTATAATAATGTATTGTTAATATATATTGCATAGAGTACACATTAGGTAGATATCGCTTAGAGTATTAATACTTACTACTATAATAATTATTGCTATTCTATTCATTTTGTGCATATATAGGTACGCACCGTTGGAGTGTACCTTCCAATAAAACCTCTTATCAGTGGTTATAAAGTGGGCAAAAATCACAAGCTGCAGGACCCTGGTTATAATAAATGAAAAATATTTTATAGTTGTACACGTCTTGATATTGTATAAGTATTTGTATTATTGCGCCTTCGGTAATGCAACGTTGCAATTCCTGATGGAAATGCGTAAAATTGGTAAAATACGCTTTATTTCAGAACACCTCTATTTATTCATATCAATTATGAGCACAGTTGTAAATATAAACGTGGTTATCAGTTAAATTTATGGGATAACGATTATTTTCAAAATACATTAAATTGTCATGTGCGCCGAGCAGTCCGCTAAAAATTTCATTTTGATTATAATATTTGAAATTTTGAAGTTTGAACTTTTTCATAAAATTACCTCGTTTATACAAACATGATACGTAACCATCTTCGTTTATTTGACCATTCCCATTTTTACCCAAAATTAAGGAATGGAACGTTTCCATTTGAATGAATAATATAATAAAATATGAAGGAACTATTAAAACGCCAAGGCAATTTTCATGAAAAAATGAAATTTCGTCAACGGTTAGTGATAACGGTCCTTATCAGTGATTTTAAAGCGCATATCCATCGAACAATCGGGTTTTATTTACGATGGAAACAATGCGCGCTGCTCCAATGCCTCAACGTATTCAATGCGCTGAATTTTAGAACACTATCTCTTGAAAATACGCTGCATTTTAGAACAGGTTTTATCATTTCGATGACAATACGTATCGACAGCGTTGCATTACCGAAGGCGCTATTATACACAGAATGCCATCGCAGAACTATGACCTAGTTTACACCATAGACCTATTAACTAAATGGACCTTCCTCACCCCCAGCCTTTTGGAACACTCAGACAACATTTGATAAGCAAAAATGAGTATCATGGAAGAAAAGATTTTGTAGTACTGTTTATTCTATGATAGAATGAATAAAAACAACATGATAATTTATGAAAAATAACATTTTATTTTTCCTAAAATTTTAATATATATTGATAAAAACGTTATACAAATTTTATAGATGAAACTGGAATAGCTTATTGATGATGGAAGTGAACAAGTTTAGTTAGATGTGATCTTATTCTGTCTTTTGGTTGACTATTTGATTTATTAAAATGGTGTATACGGATAGTAAAGTAAGTTTTGAAGATTAATTGTATTATTTGAATTAGATGATTATTTTCGGTATCTTGATTATAAATATAGTCGGACAATTTTAGTAATACAGTCATAGACCTAGTTAATAGGTCTATGAATACAATAACAGCAATTTATATTGTAAATGAGTATTTGATAATGTGACAGTTTTGAATACGAATGGTAGTTTTTATCATCTGTGCCCTGTGATATTAATCATAGCGCGTACTACAAAAACCATGGAATAAACGAAATCGAATATTTTTGTGTTTGGTGCGCCTCGAATTTGGTCTGATACGACTTGCTCGGTCGTATCAGACTATATTGATGCGGTCCTGTTTACTATACTATAGGTATAATATACATAATATGGGCGCACAGAACATTCTTAAACGGTGATACTTTGGATGCAAATATTTAAAAATATTTAACATTGGATACCTCAAATAGTTGGGAGAGAAGGCGAAGGAGAAGAAGATTTAATATTGGATACGAATTTTAAATAATGTTCTTTGATGAGTTTAAGTCGGTGATTGATATAGACAATCACCAATACGTACATACCTATATACAATCTCGAGGGGAAATTGATGACGGTCGTTCGCCAGGTTTGAGTCCGTGAGTGAGTCCCCCGTATTAAGACGATGCTAAACCCGCATTTTCTGTCTCCGTCCATCTAATTGGCAATATAGCAAAATTGTACAACGCAAAATTGAAATTATGGCATTTTGGTTAGATTTAGAGCTTAAACACCTATTATAAAATTTAACGAGAAGAATAATTTCGAGTGAACCTTATGGGCTTTTTTGTAAAATATTGTCACAAAAAAAAGTTACGGCATTTTTAGTTTTTGATATTTGTAAATAGCTTTAACTTTTTCGTCAGACGATATTTTACAAAATGCAAATGAGGTTCACTCGAAAATATTCCTCGTTTTAAATTTTGTAATAGGTGTTTATACTCTAAATTTAACCTAAACGCCAACATTTCAATTCTGCGTAGTGTGATTTTGCTATATTATCTGTTAGATAGACAGAGACAACAAATGCGAGTGTAACATCCTCTTAACGTATAAAGTATTTTGATTATAATTACTGGGGCCTGGATATGGATGCCCTAAAAAACCTATAAAAATTAATGCATTTATGATCTAAAACATACAAATGTCCTTGAAAAATGTTTTAATGACCTAAAACATAAAAAAATACCCTCAAAATTGTTCATGTTACTTTTTACGGCGTAATGTACATTATTTATACTAAAATTTTGTACACGAATGTTAAATTGTAATAGTCAATATAAAATATATTTAGGTATGTAGGTAAATTTAATGAATTATAACGAAAAAATAATAAACTCGTGATTTTTCTCAGGATTTTCGAAAATCAATTTAACGACCCAATAATAAAAAAATAAGCTTAAAATATCGAAATATGCCATAAAAAAAATAAAAATTGTTATTTAGATTCGTGTGCTATATCGAAACATATTTTCAGTTAGGAAAGCATCGTCCAAGAAGTTCCAAAAAAGATTCTAAAGTCAACAACATCTGAGCCCTAATAATGACTATATTTTACTATATTATAATATGGCTTTTGGATTTCACTTATTATATAGTGTATAACTTTTGTGCTTTTTAAAGCGAATCGAAAATGTCGAACGATTGACAAAACTTTTGAACGGGCGGATAAAACTTTTTAGTTGTTTTTGTACCATTTAGGGCATATTTTTTTTATTAATACCCCGGATAGTTTTCCGTTCTGCTATCGGTATACCTACGTATTTTTCTATGCTTTTTTTTTTTTAAACTATTCCGTTTTTGACGTGCGATTTTTCCGTTTTCCGTTCGTCTGTTACATCTATACTTTGGTTTAATCAAGGAAATTTTCCATATTTGTTTTTTAGCTGAAAAATCGATGATCAATCAAATGGCGATTTTCTACTTCTATTTCTATTCTAAAATAAAGTATTTTCGTAATATAAAAATCACATCGATATCCGAAGTAAACGAGTTAATGAAACAAAATCCGTTTTATCTACGTCAACTAAAACAGTGGTTTTGTCGGTGAGATGTCTACATTAAATACCATTTTTTAACGATTGCAGTATCCTTTTAACATTTCGAATTTTTCGTATTAATTCAAAAACATTTTTAATATGCAGGATCTATAGGTACTAATTGGTAAATATGACCTATGGCCTATATCGTAAAAAGCATTTTAATTACATAATTTTAGTCAAGGTTTGCTGGTATCTTCAATTATTATTTATAAATGTATAAATTGAGAGGTACCTTGTGCTTGGCAGAAAATAATAATAATAAGAAAATCCATTATAAAATACTTCACAAATGTTATTGACGAAAAAGAGTTCTTAAATAACAAATCTATTAATATATTTGGGTTTTCGTTACAATCTTTTCGTCATATAATATTATGCCGAAATAAATAAATTACATTAATGAAAAATTAGTTATTTAATTTATGTTGTATTATTATAATGCAATATTTTTTTTATACTATTGTTATATATATACATGTATATGAATACAACTTAAAACTAATAAGTAATTATTATTTTGAAATAATGATATTTTGTCATGTTTTACATGTATATACTGGCGGTATTTTACATCGTTTTACATGCAGTGATATTTTGCCGGCATGTCATTTTATGCGAATATATAGATATCAGAAGTTTTTTACATTTCAAACATTCCACTTATTTACTCATCGTTAATACCGTTTAGGAGAATATAAATGAAGTCGTGTAAAATATAATATATTACTCATTACATTTACACGATTAATAGTATTATAGTCACTATATCCTGTAAAATAAAAAACGAACAGAATTTTGAAAATAGTATATATATATACATTCTTGTATTTTGCAGTTATATTTTATTATAATTCATATCGTGAATTACAGACGATTGAATTTTGTAAATGTATGTGATTTAAACATTTATATTTTTCCTCGTAAATATAATGTATATAAAGATTATAAATTTACTGTAAAAACATCACTCAAATTTTTTTTGGAGTATATAGGTTACCACTATACAGAACCGTAGCAAGGGCTTGTAGAAACTGGCCCAGGCCAAGGACGCAACAGAAAAAGAGGCACAAAAATCGAAATTCAGTAATATCTATCCTTAAATTTCGAAGATTGAGGGGCGAAAATTTGACGGGCAAAATCTTGTAAAAATAAGTTGATGACTTTCTTTTTTTGCTTATTATAATTAGATTTTTAAGGAATGAGGGCACAACTCCAAAAATTTGATGACTTTTTTCCTTATTACTAATTTAGAGGCGGAAATTCGGTTCTTTGCCGAGGGCTCTATCGAATGTTGCTACGGCTCTGCTACTATAGTTTAGTATATTATAATTAATTATTATAATATACGTTTTAAAACATACATACATTATTCAGGCGGCAAACGAAAAAAAAATTAGTCTGAAATATTTCCAGAAAGTAAAACAATGTTTTAACGATGTTTTATTGTTTTAAGCCATTAGGGAAATATTCAGCCCGGAAAATTAATGTTTAAATAATAATTATACAACATTATGATTTTTTTTAAATAAGGTTTCTAAACGTGTATTTTTAAATCAAAATGGTCGCTACAATATTATTCAAACATTATTTTGCTTTCTGAAAATATTTTAAGAATAGTTTTTTTTTTTTAGAAAATAAAGCCATAATGGTTAGCTCTTATTGTGAGTTTCGTTAATCGCCATTCATTATTTCGCTATAATAGTGACATTGGCGACGGGAGACAGAAGTGACCGTTTCCCCTCACAGTTGTTATGCGGGGGTTGAAAATATAATTTTGTCTCCTGAAATAATATGTAACTATTAATATGTTATGAAGTATATAATAAAGTTATAAAATTACTTCAATTTAATTGTTATTTTTTTGATTTTTCAAGTACAAAAAAAAAAAAAACCGGAAAGTACTTCGCATGTTGGGTAGGATGATGATGACGGATATGTTGGAGAATTACTGTAGATTATACTAATAATATTTAATAATATGATAATATTATATAATATAATGAACAAAAAAGTTGAAAAAAAAATGCAAAAAATTATTTGGAAATAAAAGGATTCTAACATTGTTCGATAGGATCCGCACACGAAAACATCGTTAGCTACCATTAGACTATACGTACGAATGTTGATAAATTTGGAAAAATGAACCTACTAAAGAAAAATAGTAAAATCGCTAAATTTTAATTTGATTTAACTTTAAAACCAAGTCCGATCGCCAAATTCTGATTTCAAGTTATTTTTTTGATCAAAAAATATAAATTAAAAAAAAAATTGAATTTTTCTGTGACATAGAAAAATTATACCTATTATGAATTAAATGTCTCAAATTTTCATAATGATTTAAATAGCCTAAAAATGGGTAAACATTTTCGAAAAAATGTTTGTAGTTATATTTTACGTATATACATTTGAAAGTTTATGTCACTAGCATAAATATTTTTGAGTTATGAAGAATTTTACCACAATTATTGTGTTCACCGATTTTTATGCTAATTTTTTGATAGTTTTTTCTCACGCGATTATCAAAAAAATGAAAAAATTGAAAAATGACATCTTTTATAAAATACCGACTAGATGCAATTTGTTACCAAAAAATAGTGCTACATGTAATGATTGGAGCACTTCTAACAGATTTTTTGGGTACAGACATAAAAAAAAAACTAAAAAACATAATTGTAAAACCAATACATTCCTCGCTTCATTCAGAATCTAAAACTTGAAAAATTTACCAGGTACCTATAGATGGTATAGAATTATTTCTATCGTCTCTTTAACAGTTAAATCCTCGAATAGGTATTTAATTTTTTAGCATTTGAAAAACTATTCTGGGTGAAGTTATTAGTTTAATATAATTATTAATTATTAATAGTATTATTATAGATATTACAAATAATAAATGAATTGGTATAAAAAGGTATTAATTATTTATTATAATTATAAGGTATGGTATCCATAATATTTAAAAATATTAGTATTGCAGAAAAAAAAAAAACTTTTGCAAATTTAAAATATCTAAAATGTATAATTTTTTAGATTTTTTAGATTAAATGATCATACTCGATTTCATGCTTGATCGATTTAATATGATCGTCATTTTTTATGTAAATGTTAAACATTAGGTACACACTATAACGGAATGTGTAAAAATAAAATTTAAAAGAAATAATTTGATTAATTGAAAGAGACAGTCCATTTTCAAGATATTTTAAATATAATAATTAGAGTAACACACGAACAAAAGGTTTGAATACTTTTAATTATCTATTTTATCACACATAACTTCAAAATTTCCTTTTATATCCCAAAACAAAAATTTTGTGTGTATTTATAATACAGTAAATATTTCATGCAAATTTTAAGTTTCTGGAATTAATGGTTTTCAAATATTACACATGATTAAACATTTGATTTTTGATGTGTAAACATCTAGGCATGTTATATTGTACAAATTTACACCCCCTGTAGAATTTTTGATGTAAACAATAATTGGTACCGTAAAAATGGTGGAGAAATAGCTTTATAAGTGAGTATTTTCACCTAAACTTAAAAAAAGATGTTTTGTAAAAAAATTTTTGAATTAAATAAGACCGTAAACCGTTGTCACTGCAAAGAGTTTTCCAGTATCGTTCAAAAGAAATAAAATCATATTCATGATTCATGGTTAATTCCTAATGGTTAACGCTCTTAACATTCCATCCACATGAAAAATAGTTTCTGCCCCTCTGTATCGTTAGTATATTTTGCAATCGAAATTAATTGTCAATCGAAATTGATTTTCCTAAGCCTTAAGTATTTGTAAATATTATGATAAATGCGGTACCTATATGTGCCATGAAGTGGTTCGTTAAAATAACAATACGAAATTAGTAATTACGACCATGATGTTTATTTATATTATAAAACACTATAAAGCTTATTCGTTAGTTATTTAGCATAGTCACTATAATTTTAAAATCAATTTTCATACCTACCTACTTCAAACCAATTTAATTAAAATTAAATAAAAAAAAAAAAGTAAAAATGTACCGATATAGGTATTAAATAAAGTTATTTTGATACAAAATATACAAATTCGATTTTTAGGTAGGTAAATATAATCTATGTATGGTAATAAAACGAGAAAGACAAATAATTGTATTTAAAAAGATACAAAATAATTTAAAATGTAAATTATATTAAAATATACTTATTAGGTATTATAATAATTCAAGTATTTATTGCATTATGGACAATTATTACGTAAAATAGACTGTATAATATTATCCCAATATATAATAATGATTTTAAAACGCACGGGAACATAGGTTATGCTATTTATATAATTCAAAACTATAAAAACATCAATAGTTGAGTAGATAATAAATACTAAATATAAAAAAATATACCACTAAATTCTAAATATTTCGTAAAATAATTTTTGAAAAACAAAAATCTGTCATCCCAGGACCACTGTTCTTATGCACCTACGATAAATAGCCAAGACTTGACAGTAAAAAATTTTCTTTTTATACATTTCCAAAAAACAATTCCATAATTTTAGAAAATTTTTAATCTTGGACATTATTTTAAAACATTCTTATGCGTTCTATAATGTTTTTAAATATTTAAAAGATCTAATTTTATCATTAATAACTAATATTTTGAACCTAAAATATACATAGGTTTTCAGTACATGTTGCCATTTGGCACTTTCATTTAAGTATAAATAATAATTCACATATCATAGCTAGAGTTATATTTTTCATTAAAAATGTAAAAATCATTAAGAAAATAACGAGTTATTGATGTATGGAATTTCGATTCAACACAACGCGTGGTTTAAAATATTTAAATACCTAAAATATAAATTAAAATGTTGATATTATCTTTTCTCTCCAATTGTAATGGCTTAAAGAAAATAAAACTCTAACGAATAGTAAATAATCATCATTGCACAAACAGCAGTCTACAATTGACTCGAAAATACTGTCGATTCTGTATAACTGTATATCGTAAACTAGTTATTTTTATTATTATTATTGCATCCAGTGGAGATCTGTTATTCGAAGAAACTCTGATGTGTAAGGCACAGATTTTAATGTAAAATAAAATTTTTTAGTCGGTGGTCTGGGGCAATGCTTTTATTAACGCTATTTATTTTAAGTTCCTAAAAGTATTAATTAAATTTAAAATATTTTAATTATAACATAAGACTGTAATAACAAAATTACTTTAAAAAGAAGTGTATATCGAATCGAACAAAAATGATCGCATTTGTCAAATAGTCCTATTACACGCCATGTAGTTCAATAATATGTATACATATATATTTATATATTCATATAGGTATAACTAGACTTATTAAAATGTTTTAATATTATGAATTTATTTCTTAAAAATGAATTAAAGTATATATAGCTCGTACATAGAATTTATTGGTAGGCCAAATGTAATTTAATATTTAATGATACGTAATATTTTAATGTTATGATATTTATAACAAAGTTATTTCTTATTGGACCATTAGAATTTTCTTTTAATAAATTCGGGTCTACCATCCTTCAACCCGCTGAAGTGATCATTATAAATTGTATACGTTTAAACGCTACTCATTAGTGATGTACATATAGTGTAACTTGTAAGTTTTCATATACACATATATCTATCATTTTTATTCTTTCCTTCGGTCCTTGTTAAAATACATTTCAATGTTATAGGTTTGCGAAATTTTTTTTATCCATTCCTAAAATATTATTACAACTGTAATCTAAGCTACTATTATTAATGATACTAATTCCTCCTAATATGCAATGCTGGGCATTAACAAGTTAATAAGTTAATAGTTAAGTTAAAAGTTAAGTTAATTTCAACTTTTAACTTAAATTTTTATTTTTGATTTTTGTTAACTTAACTTATTTTTAGCTGTATTAAATTTTAATTAACGAGTTATTTTTAATTAAAACTCTGTTAAGTTGATTTTTAAATAATAGATACATTTTTATTTCATATTGTGTATATTGTCAAAATGGTTGAATATAAATAAAGTTGTTTTTGTCGTTTCTAATAATTCTTATACCTATTATAGGAATTATTTGTTTTCCGAAAATATAAATAAAACAAGAATAACTATATATTATAATTTATATAATAATCTCCTCATAGTAAAAATTCAGAAATATATTAGATTTCCCACCAATAAACAATATTTAGGTAATGAGAAATTTCCATTTGTTAGAATTTTGAAGAAAAGTGTAGGTACCTACTAATTAAACATTTTTATGAACCTATTTATTGTAATTTTAATAATAATTATTATTATAAATACATTGTAGTATTTTCAATAATATTATGTCGATGATTATTAACAGTTTTAAAATGCTTAAAGTTAAAAATAACAGTATTTCCAAAAATAATAATAGATACTTAATTTACCTGTATATCTCAAATGTTATATTGACTCAAAAAAAAAAATTAACTTGAGTTAATAAGTTATTTTTTTATATTAACTTAACTTAATCGTTAAGAAAAAAATAACTATTAACTTTAAACTTTTAAATTTTTTTTCTATTAACTTAACTTTATTGAATTAAAAAAAAATCATTAACTTGTCTAGTATTGCTAAAAGGATTGAAATTAATATGTACATATTATGTAAAAAAAATATTAATACAAATTTTTTATTTTTTTATTTTTTTTATTTTAGTTTTTAATTAATAATTATAACACTTCAACAATTACAAAATACAACTATAAAAAACAATTCCAAATACATAGGTAATAAAAATACTGATGTTAAATTATGAAACCGGCAGAAAGGATAAAGGAAATAACTAGAATAACATTGGATTTCATTGGATGTTGGGTTAAGGATATTAGTATAAATTAAGGGAGAGATATCAAGATTTGATACTTTTTTAAATAAATGGAACGCTCTAAAGTAAATGCAGTAAATTTCGTTCTCACGTTACACCTTGCTCAAGATGCACGTGTTTTTAACCTATATTGTTTACCACGCAGTGCTTGTTTCTATTATAAAACGCTAATACTACGTTTCTAACTATTGACACGTTTAGTCCGCACGAGTCGCATCGGTCACTCGCCACTTTTCGTATTCACGACTATATAATATATATATATATTATAGGTACTCTTACGAATTTGCGTTTTTAAATGCTTAATAGTATAGGCCGATACAATATTGTGTCTGAACTTCTAATCAATAATTTAATATTGATAATGTTATATGAGTCACATTTCAACAAAAGTATATGTTTCATACAAAAATGGTTTTCTCCCATGTGAATTTCTTCGTCCTTGTATAAATAATTTTACAAAATATTAAATACATATTACATTTTTACATAATGTTATAATTTGAATACTATAATATAATATATTCGTATGCATTAAAAATAATTATTACCAAGCATTTATAAGTTATTCAACTATAAAATTGTAAACCTTAAATTTTTCTAATTAATATATCATAATAATTATATAGTTAAATATTAAATAAAATTGCCATAATAATAAGTATAAAATATAAACTTTCTTATTTTTCAATGTGAAATATTTTTCATAATATATAGGTAATTCATTTTATATTTAAACGTTCAGTATGTCAAATATGTGTTAAGTCTTATATATAATATACTAAAAATTCCCTCTACAATTTTGTGCATGGTTTTTTTTATTAATTCTCTGGACCGTTTTGCGTCCCTCCAGCGGTATACGCATTTTCCTTTGCATTTTTTCGATTATTCTATTGTCCATGCTCAATTTTTTCGTTTTCCGAAGAAAATTTAGATTCTATATCGCTCTATATGTTACCCTGTGTTGTGTGCCATTATCATCCAAACTTTCCAATCATGGAAGCAAAAATTTCCCGACGATCTCCATGGATACTCCAGTGATAACGCGTATTTATTATAATCCGGGCGAAATCGCGGTAACTATTATTTCTATTTTATACTTATTATCTTTTTTTATCTCGTTCGTTTGATAATAGATAAGTACCATTCGGTACTTACCTATTATAAATCTGACTATAAGGGGCCTCCACATCACCATTATTTTGGTCAAAACTTTTCATTCTAATTCCAACAGTCCGGCACGGTTAGGTGTTGTTTTTCCCCGGTATGAAGGGGCTAAGGTGTGAAGTGTAATATTATTAAATATTATAAATAATAAATAGTTCAATTCATTAATTAATTTGATAACAGAGTCAATATAGTTGACCCGTTAATGTTTTGCTATTGGCTATGCTAGATTTCATTATACATAAAGTATATATAAATATTTTATTATAGAGTCTCGTTCCGTTGCACAACTTTGATGTGTTGAGATTCTGAAGGATCACTATCGGTGAGCCAACTTTCAACGTTAATATGTGCGGTGGCATTCCAGCAGGCGCCAATAAACTGAGAAATTCTACTGGATAATTATCAGCTTACTAACTAACCTCTTCTGTAGCTATGTCAATGGATTTGGATTTATATTTCATAAATATACTAGGAATTTTCAATTGAATTTTATTATTTATTCGGTTAACGTCATCATTTTTTGGAGCTAAGATAGTTCGATTGCATAACCAATCATGATTGCTGAAATTTTTGGCGATGTTCGGGAAAACCTTCATTTCAAGATCTTAAATCGATGACTGAAGTTAAAAGAAGTTCAGTAAGAACGATATCTCCTATGTTTCAGGAACAACCAGAAGGTTGTCATCGCACATATCCAAAAGTTGATTAGCAAATGTTTGTGCAGAAACATCTCTAAGTAAATGCTTATGTAATGTAATTTTCTTCATATTTCTTCAGAGAGCCAAATTCTTCAGACATGCATTCAGCTCATCTGCTGGTGTTGATTTTGGAATGATGGGCCAAGTTTGACGAAAATCGCCGACGATTAATATCAGAGCTACGCCTATTTGATGTTGATCACTTCGAAAATTTCGCAAAGTAAGATCAAAAGCCTCAAGTACTTCTTATGGTAAATTCATCCCAAATAATGATTTGGTATATTTTCAATACAGTTGCCATTCAAAATTTTTTTTCAATGTTGCAAAGAGAATCTGCAACTAGATTTAAATTCAATGACTTGAGCTTGAGAGCTGAATGCACCGTGCGTCAGAGCAATTTCATGCTTTATTCGAGTTTTGGCGAGTATCAATTTGAGTAGAATTATTTTTTCTGGTTATCAAGAAAATAAACCACCATTTCCGCCTCGTATATGCTCTATAACTGTATTATACCTGAGTCGTTGATCATTTGTTAAGAGCCTTTTCTGAGCCGCAACATAAATTTGTAGCGCATCGATATCATATTGTTTTTCTCGTAATATGTTTCTATCGATAATGTCGTTTCTGTCTTATTCTGTTGAAATAGCCTAAGCTGATTGAATATATTTTTGTCAATCGACATACTCATATCCCCAAGTGATATCAGTGTTACATTGAAAATGTTTTCCAAATACTGTACATTCAGGCCAGGGTTGTCTTGCTCTTCAGATATTTCAGTAGATCTACTGGCTGATAGTTGCCCAAGCATGTCTGGTTGATCTTCCAATGTTTGATTTTCTATATGTATATATATATAGATATACAATATACATATAGATTTTTCAAAAAAATATCATATAGTGTATTATTCTATAATGAAAAAACATCCCCTAAATTCTCGGAATTCGCCCAGAGGAAGTAATACTGATAAATTTAAGATTATCCTGATGTTATTAATTTAATGGATATAGAAGCAATCTGATTCTATATAATGTACAATATAAATAATAATATATTATTATAAATATTGAAAAAATAATTGATAATTTTAAATAAATATTTTTTGCTAGGTCGAATGTTATAAAATAATACATTTTCGGCGATCAAATCAAAATCGTTGAGCAACTATAATGTATTACGCATTGTATTACGTTGTTCAAAATATTGGCTATTGATAATGATGTTATTGACATATTTCGTCACAGTGCAGAATATAATATCTGAAAAAGAAGTCAATGACATTGCGTGCGTGTTTAGACCGGCAAAAGGTTTTAAACTGTCGCTGGTATTTTCAAATATTGTGCGGGAGAGCATAATACGAGTATATGTATTTCTACAAAATTAATATGAAATAGCTTTCGTGATCTCTGTAGTAATTCGTTCGATATTATAATAATGATTTGTGCAAAAGTAGGCGTAAAAAAAAAAAAAAAAAAATTGACCATTTAATGCCCGTGAATTCGGTAAAAATAATTTTCGTCGCTTATTTCACCCCAAACCACACAGAATAATATGCAGCATGAATTAAGTACAACAAACATCGGCAGCTGCGTAGTTGTGACGTATACATATATATATATACATAATACGTATATACATTTGCACAAAATCGTGCCGGTCGATGAGTCGAAAGTTTGAACCCTCCAATAAAAATGCACTATCCGTTCAATAAGCTCGTAAAATTAGGTCATATACATAAAAAAAAAAAAAAAAAAAAAACATAAAGGAAGCAAAACGAATCGAGTACATTTTACGTCTATATATTATATAATAGTATCATTTTATCGCAAAAGTGGTTTCGCGACCGCCACCGCCACGCGCATGTATATAACCTTGCCGCGGCTGCTTTAATTTCCCTCGTATTGCGCCCGCGTCCCCTTAATTCGGACGATCGCCGGGAACGGGGCGAGGCCGTCTCCCGTGTAAAGATTACGCTATATTTTACCGCTTATATATATATATATTAATATACGTATACCGTTTCTTTTTTTTCTTCAGCACAATACGACGTTTATTTCACCAGGAACAACATTTGATATACACCTCCGGATTACAGGGTGTCCGCCTGCAGTAAAAACTTTTGGGGACGTTGCGATAAATCGATAAAAATCGAACTGATGGATATAATATGATTATACACGAGAAGATTCTATAAAAGTCCGACATTGACAAAACGCCGATTATGTTTTCGACGAAAAGTTTTGGATTTTGAATTTACCGAAGAAGATATTTTACCTACAAATGAAAAATGTATATCATCCTCTAAAAACTAAAGCCTATATTTCTCGGGATAATATATAGTCACGGTTTGTCCACTCAAAATATTCAAAAATTACGTACGCGGCTTTCAGAAAACGATTTGGAATAAGTCTTCCAAACGCGTAATGTACGTGAGGCCAAGCGTATAATCACTAATGGAATCTATATAGGTATAGGTGCTCAAGGACCATATTATATGTTCATTTAGTCGAAGAGTTTATATATTTGAACTTTCTATGAGAGTTTTATCAAAACTTTTCGAACAACTGTCGTATGAGATGACGAGTCAGTTACAGATGAATCTTGGGGACAGCGATCGAGTGGATTTCGCAATGAATTCAAATTCGAGTTACATTATAATAGGTATAACTACTGCGTTATATATATATATATTATACGAAGAACTCGTTATAATGTCCGATATGAGGGGCCAAACAGAAAATATGGTTTCACTCGACAAAATTGAGTTTATACGTAAAGTTTTTTCCGTTAAAAATCTGGGACACCCTGTATAATAATATGTGTACGTGTATATGGGGCGCACAGCGAGGCGTCTACGCGTGCATAATAAAACAATATCGCACGAGTATATAGTAATGCTTCCGAATCACGAAATTTTCGTTTAGTTGTATACACGCTTTATACACGATCTATATGTGTGTATGTAACTATATAGAATATGTGTGGGTATATGTAAATCATATAATATAACGCGCTCGAATCGATACGAGTAAACTCAAAGCTCAGATAGCAAAACAAAAAATATTTTTTAAATATTACTAGAAAGTATAGATGATTTAGGTAAATTTTTGGATAAATAAATTTAAAGTAATAAACAAATGTTGAATATTTTCATGTTTTTAAAACGAAATATTGACAATATCATCTTTTAAACGATAGTTTTTCACATCGAAAATCGTCCTTATAGGACATTTCTGTAAATGTAGTTTCAAGATCATTTTTTTTTATTCATGCTGTTTTGGTTGCGCATATACTATGATGAATTATCGCAGACATTGTTGTATTTAAAATATAACTAATATTATATTATACCTTAATTTATTATATACTTAACTTCGTGGACTGATATTTTCGAAAAGGAACTTTTCTACACCTACCGAATGTTTAAATTTTTACGCGATACTTACCTATCTAATTTTTTCTACAGAAAAAAATTATTCGTAAAACATTTCTAGATAATAATGTAATATATCGACCAGAAAATTATCGTTTAAAAATATTTTCTTTGTTAAAATATCTTAAGAATTTTATTTTACATTCTGGCAGTTTTTTAAAGTATTCGGATGGTATCCTATACCTATAGTGTTTAAATACATTCAACAAGTATTATGATTGTATTCCAAATCCATTTTTTCGAAAATATTTTAAATTGGGTGTTTTGAATATTTTTTAAAGTATTTTTCATAAAATTCAAGTACTGAAATATTCAATCGCGTCAAATTCACACGCATTTTTGGATACGCTCATACGCCCGTAGAAAGTATAATGAAGCTATGAATAAAATATATGAACATATAAAGTAAAATACGTGTACATTTGCCTGAATTTAAACCATAAAAAAATTCTTTCTTTTGCATTTTCTATATATATTCAAACAGGTTTTATTTTTAGGCAGCTGGTGGTAGGTATAGGTATTCGTAATAACGCATAAACTTATCACCCGAAATATTTAGAAAGTATTTTGAATAATATGCAAACACACAAATATTCCAATACTTTTTGATAGATAATAGTGTTTTTCTTCTTTTAATAAGATTTTCCGAAAATGTGTTGAGAACATTTTGTTCCATGCTTGTGGAAATGCCTATTTTATTCCACTTCTACTATATGGTTTCCCGAGTTATTTACAAAATACTTTAACGATTATCGGGTGTGTACGATCGGCGGCGGCGGCGGCGGCGACGACGACGACGACACTCGTTATCGGGGGACTCGGGCGACGGCGCTTTTCAATTTTCGTCCTACCACCGGCCGCTCACCGCCGCAGCGCGCGCCGTTCGGCGGCGGAAAAACCCACCGCGAATGTATACACAATAATATTATATTATATACGAACGACATTATCGATTCCACCGTGCCCCCAGGAACCACGTGGACACGTTGCTCGTCTATTTTTCTCTCTTTTTCGTCGTTCGCCGACGGCGATTATGCAATATATACCGCGCCCGCCCGGACTCCACACCCACTACAATATAACGTACTATATTATTTCACCTGGTGGATTTGTGGAGGGACGGAGCTACATTTCATTTTTTTTTTTTCATGTTTAACAGCGTAGGTACCCCTTAATTAATTATCTATCAAGGAACGCAAGTTAATTTTTATTTAACATTTTTAAAAATTATCATTTTTCATTGATTACGTGAAATCACGAAAATGAATGGTTTTTTGTCCTTATCACATAATAAGTTTTAGATAAAAAAAAAAAAAAAAAAAACACGATATAAAATGTTGAATAGTTGATCTCATTAAATCATATTGGTATCGTAATATGTAGGTAATAAATAATCTAATTCATTATCCGTGAACGGCTAAAGCCTGAAAGGATGGCGAAATCAATGCGACACCGATAAACTTCATTTCGGTTTACATCTACAAATTCCTGGATTATTCATTTAAAAGGAAAGTGTTGAATTATTTTGAAAGAGGAATGCTTACACTATGCTACCTTGAAAATATGTAACCAAAAAAGATGTAAAAAAATTTCGGATTTTTCTATTCTATTCATGTTATATAATAATCTCAAATGTTTTTAACAATATATCTCCTAGTTTAGAAACTTTGGATAGGGGGTGCGGGGGACGAAGTCTTTTAGTTTTTTAACTATAAGCTCAGAGTCCGTCCTTATTTTTTTTTCCAATTTTATTCAACCACTGCTATTATTTCACTGGTTACTGTGATCACCACCATCTACCGCAGTTACCAGAAAACCGCTATAGCTAGCCAGGCTATAGGGGCACCGTATACCATCCGTGGTTATCGCGATTACCCTACGCATACCGGCTACATTACGACGTTAGGTTAGGTTGGCACGAATAATATTTTACCGCTTCTCGCAACGAACGTCCACATTACAGCCACATTTGGAAATCCATCGATTTTTTTTCCTTTTTCGACCTATATATTTTTATACCTATTTATTACCACCGGTTTTAGTGAATGCAAAAAGCCGTCATCAGATAATTCTCCGGGAGGGGACATATCTCTCTCCGGATTTCCTCCATTTCTCGTTCATGCCTCTCAATTGAGAAAATACTGGGTCAATATTCATGGTGCCAAGTCGACCATACTTGATGTGCCTTCTGACAAGTACTTCATCCTTGAATTTTTTGAAAAATTGAAGACATGGCTCTCTTTTACGTACTTTTCCTATTTTTGTCAACGGTGTCAATGGTGTCATCTTAAAGGGGCCGTAATACCTGCCATTTTTAAGGGCTTCTGTATAGGCAATTTTCAAGAAATAATATGAAAAATAAAAATCTAACAATTTAGAAATATTTAAGTACATTTAAAAATTAATCTAAATATAGCCCCGTACCCGTATCACTTTTTATTGTTGTGTAATTATGAAATTTCCGCCTAAAAGACCAATAAGCGTTACAAAATTTTAGAACTTTGGAAAGTTCTAAATTTACTACAATCTGTTCTAGAGATCGATTGAGGCATTTTGCTTTTTTATTACAGATTTAAATGTAATCAATGTTTAAAAATTGCAATTTTTAATGATAAATACACGGCCAAAAAAAATAAATAAATAAATAAACGCCTCTTAAAACGATTCCTTGAAGAAAAATTGATGAATTCTTAACAGTTTTCAGAATTGAAATCCGACTTTTCAAAGTCTCACGGTTTTGTCACGCTTTTAGGTCGATTTTTCGTTGGTGTTGCGGTTCCTTAATGTGCTGACGACAGAAAACTATTTTCAGCCATTATTTCTCTATCTGATTGTATCTTGTTCTAAAATTATTTTAATTCATTCGCTTCTTGGGCTAATAGACTTTGCCTATATTTAAATATTGACAAATGTTGCACTATGTCTTTTTATAGAACTAAATCTAGAATAACTTTTCCAATCTTATCAAAATAAAGCTTTATAAATTCTAGGTTTTAACAGAAGAATTGCTGCTCAATTTCATTTTTCCTCTGTTATCAAAATATTGTATTGTTCATTGGTTTGTTCTATTTTATAATACGGATCAATAATATAGGACCCGCACACTACTAATGATATTGGTCAATTGAAAAAAATGTAACGAAATTTTTCAGATTTGCTGAATTTATTCTCAAAATTAACTGCTCTGATCACGATTATACTCATGTCTCTAATTCTTTAGGTTTAAGTTCCCTGTCTGATCGTAGTGTTCATATAATAATTTATGCTTTTTACAAAACCCCAAACAATTTTCAAAGAAAAACTTATTTTAGTATTTCTCATTTTTAACAACTCACAAACATCTTAGAAATATGAAACAAAAAATAAATTATAGATAACAACATTATCTAAAGAGCCCTATGTAGCCCTTTTTTTGAAAAAATTTAGTTTTTAATATCTCATAAAATGTGTTTAAATGCATATATAACAAAAAGGCTACGTAAGACACTAGATTATGTTGTTCTTTATCATTTATTTTTTGTTTCATCTTTCTAGAATGTTTTTAAGTCGTTATAAATGAGAAATGCAAAAGTAATATTTTCAATAAAATGTTATAAATTCATAAAAAACGACCACATTATAAAAATTACATAGTAATGGGCCCAATTATTGTTCATTTTTAAAATGCATAATATAAACATTTTTCAATTGTAATATTTTTATTTTTCTTAAAATCTTTTAAAAATTGCCCATATAAAACCCCTTAAAAATGGTCGCGTTGACTCCTCCTAATACTCCTCGATTACTTTCCTGGATCAATTTTCGTGTTCTGTTTCACTTGATTCGTAATACTGATCCTTTTTTCGTGCCTAAGTGTAATACCAACTATACAATTATTCAGTTCACTAATAAAGTTAACGATACTTAGTAATGAGAACCCATCTATCATTTTTAATAAATTGTAATATTATTTTTGAGTTATATTTATTTTGTTTTTGTAGTATATATTATCTTGTTAAAAAGTTTTTGGTGAAATTAATTATTTTTTGAGTATTTTTGCATTGTGTTTAGTTGATAGGTATTTAATATTTAATATTTATTTTGTTTTTTTTTCTCCACATTAATATGTATACTTTAGTTTTATCGCGTTGTTTAAATACAAATAAATAACGCTCATAATATGACTGTATCGGTTTTTCACCGACATTTCCCCCATAGTACTAAGAAACGGAGCATTACATATCTAATAAATTGGTATTAAACCTATATATATTTTGTATGATACCTCGTTTTTATCACTGTTATACCACAGAACATACTGCAAATACCTATAACACTTTAACCACATATAGCTTTGGTTATATCTTGGAGCGGTTGTGTTGCGAGTCGTGACTCTCGAAGGCCGGTGGGTGGCTGGGACCGTAAACAATATTGTTTTTATCGAGTCAAGGGATTATGAATATAGCATCAATTACGACGACCCTTAAGAATATTCTGTTGTCACGAATCTGTGTCATTTCAGTTATGTTTTCTTATATTTTATGGCCAGTGCGACGTAATTAATGGTACCTATATAGCTTATGAATCCATGTACACGTTATAAGGTATATATTGCATATATATATATGACTCAATGCAATCAATAAAGTCGATTAAGGGTGATTTATGAGCGCTTTTTAATGTTAGTTTAAGTAACAATGATCGTAGCAGAATCGTATAGAATGTATGTGCGAGTGTATATAGATGGCGCACAGTACAAAAATGTTAGTTTTGGATTAAGTCATATGCATTGGTTCGTGTCACAGTCACTAAAAAGTGTCACCTACAGAACAGCGTAAGTGATATAGCGATCCATCTATAAGTACCTATACTACCTTAGTACCTAGAAATGGGATTAACACTAGATCTTTTAGAGTTATAGGTAATCAATCAGAGACGAGATAAATATAAAATATCGATAAGAAAAAACGTTGGTAAATATATAGAAAAAAGTTGAAATAATTCAACTGTTAGAGTTAATAACGGTAAAAAACCCTGTTGTGAATTCACTTTGAGGTTTATATAAGAGCCCATATGATTTATTTTCATCACTATCACCAAAATTTGTGTTATCATATAACTTCGTGAATCGTACACTTATCAGTACGGTAACACATGGGTGGTATTCTCTTTAATGTACATATGAATGTGTGTAATAATAATATGTTGTTCCATCCGTTTACATATTTTATTATATCTATGCCCTGTGGATTTATTCGTGTATTACACGAGGACGTGCGCGCGAGTTTGTGTGTTTGTACGTGGATTTTCCCGTATAGTTTTTCAAGGGTTGAACATCGATTTCTGTCTGTTTTGTATATAATATAAATATATATACACCATATGTACAAAAGTTCCCTTTTTCATCACCAGACGACTCATCAGTCCGCGCCCGGCCGGGAAGAGTTACATAAATCGTGAGGGTTGCTCGTGAGAGAAAAAAAACTCCCGTAACCAATGATGAATTTAAACCCCCCTCCCAGGTAGATGTTTTGCATTTTTCGAACAACACAACATGCAACTATTGTTCGTTTGTAATACTTATATATATATAAACAGAAAATATAAAAATGTAAATTAATTCATATAGTTATCTATAATCCCTAACTTTACTTACTGTAATTAGAGATAATTAATTTATGTTATGTTTTAGTTCTAAGCTTTAGTTCACTTTATATTATTTATATTATAATTTTTAGTGTAATATTTAGATAAAGATAACGTATAATATATAAAATACTAAAAATTATTATTTTTTTAATCTGTATTAAAATGCATAATTTAACAAAGTATATAAAATATAATAATTACTTATACATGTAGGTACCTATTTAATATTGTGTATAGGTAAATTTACAATAGGTACCTACCTGGATTTTTATACGAATAATTATATATTTGGCCTCCAGCACTGAATAATCTTTCAACGTGAGTAGCTACTGGATGGGTTAATTTATTACAATATGACATGCTATGGTTGTATGGATAACAACAAAAAATTAGTCATACGTCTGCATATTACAGCGATGGTAATAAAATTAATGACCAAACAAAAATAATAATAATAAATCATATTTTTTCTCGATTTATATAATTTAATGAACTCGATGATAGTCACTATTATTATAATTATAAATGTGCATTGAGTATAATCAGTATTCGGTACCAAAACTTATTAAGTTACAAGTAACTTATAATATAAACAAGTTAAAAAAGTCTATTCTACGAGCATGCAGCTAAATTCCCGGTTTCTATACGTATATTTTAGTTAATTTATTATGTAAAAACATTAAACTAATTCCATGCATTTTTTATTTTTTTTTATAATAATTTGTTTTTATTTATAACTTTTTACGAATAATAAAATTCAATCACAAACTACACGAGCGGCATAATATACTACTTATACATTTAATATTAAAATTTATTATAACGAATATAAATTGTAAATATTCATATTGGTAACCTGCAGTAGACAGCAACCACAGCAAATCGTTGTAAGGATAGATAGACGGACGTTAGGAAAAACACATTCTTCGAGCATGTTGGATTTCCTTGTTTCAATAATATTCTATATCTATTTCTATAGTAATTATATGATAATAAATCGATAAAACAGACGGACGGACACAACGAGAATACAAGATGTCTAATCTTGTTTAAAAACCTAAAAGTAACTTGAGAGTTACATAGTTACTGATTTTTTGTAACTTTGTATACATATATGGGTGGTAATAAGGATTTGTGATATCAAAATATTAATTTTTCATACTTATAGTTTTTATAAGTGAATAATGGACGTAATATTTTGGCAAACATTTTTACCTATATTAAAACCTACCTATAAAAACTCCTAACATCATATTATGGTCCGTTGATTTTCTCTCGATTAACTCCGATCAAATTTATTAGGCTTGTCCATTAGGCCTTCGCCGAAACATATTTGTTTATGAAAACATTTTTAAAGAATCTTTGGGGCAAAACAAAAATACGATTTCGAACTTTAAAAGGATTTTTTTGTTTTGATTTGTTGAAAAAAACCGTGTTTTTCCACTCGGCTTAATGGTATTAAAGTTATGTTGAGGTATGTAGAATATATATATATGTAAACATCGCCCATGTCTAATATAAGCATTTTATGTATATATAGGTACAATGTGCAGTAATATTTTTGGGTGGGTATACTACGAATGCAAAGTGACATTTTTCTTGTCAGTGATTTCTGATTTAAATCCTTTATTGTATCATATACATTATTGACCGTTTTTCTCCTACACGTTTTACCACTTTAAACGGACACCCGTGATATATATATATATATAAAATGTATAATATAAATTCAAATATATATATATATTAGATAATCATATTTTTTCTTCGCATTTAGCTATCTTATTATAAAAGAAGCACAAACCTTCGAAATGGCCAAAATTATTAGGAAAGTTCATTTTTGTATTTTGAGAACCTTGGAACCCTATTCTATAAACTTCTATATTATTATTATTATTATTATTATTATTATATATGTTATATAAAACGGTTAGTATTAATATCGTAAAACTTCGGGATACAAAAAATGTAACTGTTTCAATTAACATTCCTTTATATCGTGAATTATTTTCGAGAATCGTGACCCATATACTAGTATACGTGTATAATATATAAAACAATGCTATAAAGGTAATTTATACTTCGCTCATCATTTATCCATATTACACTATAAATAACAATAAAATTATGTTTCCAAATAAAAATAATATTTAAAGAAATTTTCGATCCGGAAAATTAACATTTAAAAAACATTTTCAATAGATACTATACAATATTATGATGTTTTAAGAACATTTTACGAATACATTGCAGTAAACATCTAAAAATATTATTTAAACGTAAATTTTCCAAAACATTCCCCAAAAAAAGTACTAAAAGAGCATTATTTTACTTTTTGAAAATGTTTTATGTACATATTTTATTTCATTATGTTAAGAAAAACTCGAATTGAATAGTAGTATTTAGAAATCATTCGGGAAAGTATTTTTATGATTCAGTCTGCCATATTTTTTATGCAATATAATACTAGATACTATATTTCATTTTATTAATAGTTGATAAAACCTAACCTACAAATTTCACTTTTAACCAGAATGTGAACATCTTAAAAATACTAATAAGATGGTGTAAAATTATATATTTTGAAAACAATTAATTTAGAATTCTCTCGTTCTAATAGTCCAACATTTATTTTTGGTTTGTAATTACAAGATTAAACTCCATGTAAAATGAATATTTTTATATTGTATTTATTTATTGAATATTGTATTAAATATATTAATTTCTATATATTTTAAAAATCAGAAACTAAACCGAATTATTTTGTCATAATTTAAAATAATACCTTTAATCAAAATCCGAACGTTTATAAGTTACAGCTGTAAAATGAAAATTATGATATCGGTTAAAAATTATTTTCAAATACTAGCATTGTATTTTATTTTATATATAAAGCCGAAACCTATAGATAAAATTATATATTTTAAATACCATTATATTTAAGAACCGTTCGTAAACCCGAAACCATTAAATTATTATAATAAAAAAATCAATACCACGATTCCAGACCCACATTATTATTTACTAATATTAATGGGAGTCTGATTAAACATATGTTTTATTCAATGATTAATATTATAATTTTTTTTTTTTTTTTTTTATAATAATGAATGATTAAAATAATAATATAATATAATATAAAAAATATAATAAATACTGCAAAAACAAAGGCAGTTCGTAGGGGTGGAAGATATTGGTAGTGGATATAGAGAATGTAAATTAATTCGAAAGTCAGTAGCCCTAATTTGTGATATAGTGCGAATATTTTACTGCATTTTTTTAAAATAAAATATATGACTAATGGTCTTGACTTTTGTATGATTAACAAAAAAATATTTCAAAAATTGTAAAAAAATTATTTCATTTTTTAAAAAAATTTTAAAATAGCATTTTATAGAGTTATTTATTGATAATATTCAGAAAAAAATGTTGAATTTGGTCGAATTTGAATGAAGGACAGCAATTTATAATTTCATAAATACAGCAATATATTGTGCAAAGTTGTACTTTCCTACATTTTATTACTTGTAGATAGTTACCTATATTTAGCTACAATTTTACGATATTTTGCTGTACTTTTGAAAATATGAATTGGATTCATCCATTCAAAATTCAACCAAATTCAACAAAATTTTTTCTTAATATCATCGATAAATAACTCTATAATATGGCTATTTTCAAGTTTATCAAAAAATAGAAAACAATTTTCAATGATTTCTGAAATATTTTTTTGTAAATCATGCAAAACCAATTATATATTTTAGTTAAAAAAATGCAGTAAAATATTCACACTATATCAAGAATTATGGCTGCTGAGTTTTCAATTCCTTTACATACTGTATAATTAAAATACTCAATTTCATAATATAGTGTTTCAATTTAACATAAAATGTTAAATAATTTTAAAAGATACGAATATAAAGTTTATTTGAAATTAAAAAAAAATCAACTTATTTTCTCACAAAACTTCCATAAAATAAATTTAATAAAATAATATCGATAAAGATACTTTAAAAAACTATGTTGAAAGTTTATTATATAGATAATATATTAAGAACGCCGAAAATAAGTTATCATAATGTATATTGGATTAATTTAATATAAGAAAATTCCACGGTAATTCATTTTTTCTTTACAAATACAAGATATAAAATATTTTAAATTGTATCTAGTAATAATATATCCCAAAAAATACTTACAAAAAAGTAAAAAAAAAAAGCCAAGCACAAAAAAAGAACATACCACAAAATACATGGACATCAACATTTTCCAAGCTTTTAATCTACTTTGTTGTACTTCTCTTATTTTCCTATATACATACTTCCCTTTTTTTTTCTTTATTTTTACCTTAATCCTTTGAACTTGTATTTCTATGATAACGCTTTATATTGTATTTTGAGTTTTCGTGATTTGGTTACGTATAAAGTACTCAATTTTGAGCATAAATATATAAAAAATATTGTTGGTAAATAGTTGAAGTTTATAGTATAGTATAGTTTTAGTTGAGTAAATCATTAATACAATTTTAATTGGCTAGGATAAACCTCTTGAACATTTTTTATTGCCTATTAAGAGGATGCTGCAATACATGCGTTTTAACGGCATTAAAATACGTTCCCGCTTTTTAAGTAGGTACAACATGTCTCTCAGTTATCGTAGATTCAAAATTTAAACAGAATATGATAGTTGAGAAAATCTATAGAGTTTAGTTAAAATAATTAATTTTTTAAATTTGATGTTTTTCAATCACAAATTTTAGATGCTTAATTATATTTATTGAACAAAAACTACAGATATTCGGTTTTAGTTTAAGTTTTCATGTTGTATTTGGTGTAATTATTTCTCTTTTATGATAATTTTTGATCAAATTGTGATTCTGATTCACGATCTGATTGTTAATCAAATTAAGACTATTTTTAGATTTCTTTTGACTTTTTATATAATTGTTAAATTTTCATTATTCAAAAACTTCTTAAAAATTGCCTACACAGACCCAATAAAAGTTAATGGTATAGCGTCCTCTTAAGAAAACATTTTTTTTTTTTAATGATAATATTATATTATAGGTACAGCGTATAATTACTTATATAATTAATTAACTATCATCATTAATTTGGATGCGTACTGTTCTTTACTGTGCATCAGAAGTGTGTGACTTACTGATTCGAAGTAAAATAGATTTTATGTTACTTTTGAGGTAATCGGGTCAATCAATAGTATAAAGTATTGCTGCCCCGGGAATGGTTATAGGAGCTTTTGCTCGTGTTTACGGCATTTTGCGTGTACCCGATGTTTTCTATTGAATATATTTTTTTTTTTTTGTTCGTTAAATCGGATTTAACTGTTACAATTATATGTAATTTTATGTGCAATATCTAATGGTTTTGAAATATTTGAAATCGGAAAAAAATGTTGACTTTATAAATCACCTATAATTACAATGATTCATAAATAATTGCAAAGATCACGTTTTGTGTAAAGAAAATATAAAAAATATATAATAAATTATAACATCATGTCCGGCAGAGTTATACTGTAGTAAATTTACAGCGTTACATTTTTTCTAAAAATACGACTGACTGGCAATGATGCCGCATTTACTACATTTTATTTTCCGCGTTTTCTCTCAAAACAAAACCATGGTCATTTGATTTTGGTCTATAAGTAGAGTAATACAAACCATTATAACCACGTGTTGGAAAATAAAATTGCATATTTCAATACAGTTATTGTAATATATCATACTATATAGATACGCCTGAGATAAGCATTTTCGAGATCATCATAATTTCGATTAAAAAATATTTGAATACCATATTTTCCACATATTATATTGAAGGTGTATATTTTCATATATGACATTATCATAAGAATACATTTTTTTATTGCTTACATTTTAATTTCATAATTGTATGTTTGTACTTGATTGCTAAATTACAACAATACACTACAAAATGCAATATTACATAACCATGTTATTACCGCACAGAAACTATAAATTATACATTGTAATAAATTTATTTCAGATACCTATAGAATCACATTTATAGGATTTCAAGGTAATAGGTGTTGCGTATAGTTTTCAAATTGAAGAGAACACGTTATAGTAAATTTAAATTACAGATAAAAGTCTTATAATAAGTTAATAATATTGGTATTGAAATAATGTTTCATATTATATTGTAGATAATATTTGTTTGAGAAGAATAGTGCAAAGAGAAAATTTTTGTTTTATTTTTAGTTTGCTGAACTGTGTCAAATTATAATTAATTTTTAGTTTAAAATAATAATAATAATATTACTAAATAGAAAAATTAAAATTTGAGATTTTTAGGATTTTAACTAGGTATATGGGAATTATTATAATATATAATATATATATATATATAGGTATCTAGTATCTTTTTTATTATTATTTATTAAAACTGCAGTTTACTAATAGTAAAAAATGATCGTTCTCAAAATTTAACTTAAACTTAACGAATAATTTTTTTTTTTAATAAATCAAGTTACTTGAAAAAGTTATTGTTTGATATTTTTGTTGTTTTTTCTAATTGTTCGATAATATTTTACATTATGACCGTACAAATTGATTTTCTAACGTGATATTTTCTTTTATTATACTATTCATGTAGGTAACAATGTTTGGAAAATAATCAGAAATTCTATTATTGAAATTCAACAAATAATTTTTCGAGTAAAATGTCTAGTGAAATAACAATATTAACTTTTTACTAATAATTTAACCAAGTTATTTAATTTTATACAAACTTTTGACATAACTCAGTTTCTATTATTTTACAAAAATGTCAAAGTAACTTACTTGTCTTAAACTAATTTATGAAAAAAGTAACTTGCACAGCCTTGTTCAAGATACTTTATAATACCTACCTAGATTGTAAATAAAATACTATATATAATTTATAATACAATACTTTTAGTTAACTACATTTAAGCTAATACCTTATAATACGTGTATTTGTTATAATGATATAATATGTGGTATACAAAAATGAAAACGAGCATTTAAAAAATTATAAAATTATAAATACGTTTATAATATATTATATAGTTTTCCTACGTATATAATAATATATATTTTGGATTAGAAAGTATGTTTGAGTTACGAGTATAAAAATAATTTTTTCTATTTTGTAGTTTTTAGTTTACATACACAACCCACAACCACGTAAGAAAATTATATAAATATTTTACTTTTATTGCGGTCCATTTCTAATGAGTTCACCGCAATCAGTATTTATTTATCAAATATACACTTTTTGACTGATTCTTTAGAAAACATTTAAACGTGTCTGTAGTTTTTGGCAGATAAATAAGCTTAGAGCTCAAATTAGATAATGTATGAGTACATACTCTGTATAATATATAAAAGGGTTATCTTTCAAGGATCTTCAAAAAAGTTGAATAAAAATATTTTCATGAATTTTTACTTTAAATGAATCATTCAGATTATATAACTACGCGATATTTTAGCGTGTTGTTAGATATAATATGTATAAATATCATATTCTATTTAGTGACTAATCTTTACTTTATATAATTCAAACGGAAAAAGGTATTTTATTTTAATAAAAGTCTGTTGTCGTAATTGCTTGTTATTTCTTTAGTGGTTTCGATGGTTAAACCGATATTATTTATTTATTATTTACTCGAATTTGCTCTTATGTAACATTCTGGAGACATAGTATAACCAATTCGATTCATGTAATATAGTATCGTAATATGCATGTTTAAAAAGAAGCCATAGCTGTATAATGCCGACGCAATATCAAAATATTCTATTATGTTTAATTTCATTATTTTATTAAAAAATATAAATAAAAATCTACAGTATTTTGTAAAAAGAAATATATGTATTTAGTTAACATCTATAAAAGTACCTACCTAATTTAGGTATGTTATAGTTGTATTTAAAAATATTTTTCCTCATTTTATCCTATAATATAATTAATTTACTTTTTTACAAATAATATGAAAAATAAAATATCATCTTTTACCTATATATCATATTGGAACGATTTGTTATAATTAAGAAAATAAACACGATAGTATGTGGTATTATAATAATTTTTTTAAGAATCACTGCGGGGTATAATATTTATTTTTACTTCTGAAATAAATATAGATCCATATATCGTGAATTAAAAGTTCTAATTATTATATTTTAAAGAAAAAAAAAAGGCAAAATTTGTACACTAATAACAAAACAAGTTCCTATAGATACGGTCTTACAAGATACTTTCGATGGGAATGTCAATCGGAATCTTCTAGAATTTTTCCCATTACTTTCATTATTGTAGTTTCTATTAAGGCTCTTTATTTTTTCTAGCCACACAATTTAACTTCAAAATAAATCCTATTTAGAGTTCTGTAATACTGATGAGCTAGTAATTATGTGAGAATAATTGATTAAAATTAAAAATTTAAATTATCTTAATTATAAATAATAGATATTATTATATTAAGATCTCCGAGAAATATTGAATTATTCCCATTTGGTGGAGGCTACAGCTGGAAATTATAGGTGCGGAGTACTCTCAGTAGCTGCCTCGTTTAATTCAAATAGTGCTGAATTATTATTGTTGACCAAAAGTTCATAGTTCGATAGGACCATTGTTACCACCTTTCGTTTAATAGGTTAACCTATAATAAACCTATATAGAGGTTCATGAAAATTGTTTCTTATCACGGACGATTACAAATTAACCGAAAGGTGTTTTGCTATTTTAAATTTCTTTCAGTTTGATTACCTAATTTGAGGGTCAATGTATTAATAATCTATCTGATAAAATAGACGTGTAAAAAACATATAAGTTAAAGTCACGGGTTAATCCTCTAATTTCAGTTGATCCCTGGGCGTAAATAAATAAATCGTTACTTCGTAGGAATGGCCGTAATTTTTCGGATTTTCGAGTAATTCGGTTACCAGGTTATCAACCTAGTTTTATTCGTTTCGACTTCGCAGTATTGAACACTCATATCCCCGACTCCACGCATAATATATAATACGTTCACTCCGATTTTACATTAAACGTAAAGAAGAGTATCGTGTATATACCTACTATCATTATAGTTATAAACATGGTGTTTATTATTATTATTATTTATGAAAATTCGTATTAAAGGATTACACGGGTATAATGCAGAAGTAGGTACATCAAAAAACGTCCGCCACATTTATGACTGAAGATCGATATATTGTATATACGGTAAATACCTAGTACGTTTTAATATCATATTTCTATACCGTAGTCGTGGTAATCGTCGTGGTTACCCATACAGTAGACGTTGGAGTGTTTCAACCAGACGATTGCTGTACGTTATAATATATATATATATACGCCGTTGGGGCGTTGATGGAAATGATCAATACGCGCGGCGGGCGCTATACCGGATGATCTGGTCGTACCAATTAAAGTCTGGCGGCAGAACGTATAATATTCGTGCGCGCTGCTCGTCCGCAGACGGGCGGATAAACGAACGTTCCGAAAAACATAAAAACAACGCGTAATGCAGAAAATCCAAGTTCGAAACACCTTTCCGAACGTAATAATAACACTCGTGAAATGTTTCGAACGCGTGTTAAATTGAAAATATATTTAAAAATATAGTTTCGATTATTCGAATAACGGTGCACGTCCTTTTCCAAAAAAACACATGGTAATTTTTTTTTTTTTTTGAACCCGATATTTTTCCGATTCTGGAAGGGAGTTTTCCGTTTAAAGCGCGCCGTCTGCGCCGTAGTGCTCCCGCCGCCGACGAGCGCGTTACCGCGCGCGCGGTACATGTCATCGCCCCGGCGGTAGCGGCGCGCGTACACGGTTCGGGCCAGCCGTTTGGCTATCGACCCTGCCGACATTGTGTAATATATATATATATATATATATATATAGAACTTCTCTCTTCTGCTGTATACACCGTGATTGATACGGCACTACACCGTGCGTTGTCCGTCGACCGTAGTTTTGCGAATTATTATTTTCTATATATTTTCTATATATTATATCGTTTCGTTTTACCGAGATGATGAAATTTTAACGGGAGGGAGGTGTGGAAAAAAAAAACACACACACATAGGTGTATATAGCCACTGTCGGCAGTACACTGAACCAGCTGCAGCTGAAGGGTCAAGTTATTAGCCTGGTTTTAGAAGCTGTATTGATTTTACGCGCCGGCGTCGGCGTTGGCGTCCTTGCCGTTCAGCCGTACCAACCGAGTACAGCAGCAGCAGCAGCAGCAGCTGTTATTATTATTATTATTATTATACGCCTTCGCCGCCGTCTGCGCGCGTGCAGTCTGCAGCCGTTGTCCGTATATATACGTGTGCACAAAACGATATCGGATTTGGTGGGCGTAGGCGGTGATAACATTGTTGTTAAATTGTAAAAGCGACTGTGCCGAACGAAAACCGTGTACGGAAGTTTGGCGGCACCGAAGGCCAATGGCGCGCTGGACCGGTTTTAGAGGTGGGGGATGATTAGGGGTTTTACCGATATTTTTATACAACCGAGAAAAGGGAGGTGTTTTTTTTTTTTAATTTCACAACGATAACACGCGATATAGGTTAGGTACGTTTTTCGTACGGTTTTAAAACATTTCGCGAGAAAATTTTTAATCCTCCTTAATCAAACGTATGTAGGTATACTTACGTATGGGTACACGCATATGCACATACGGGGGCGTGCGGGCTTTTAATTTTTTTTTTTTACGTATTTCACCAGGGCCATTTTTCTTCGCGTTCTAATACACGGCGACTGCGTCAGTGGCGCACGCAGGACTTTTCAATGGGGACGGCTTGAAAATAAATAATTAGTAATCAGTATAGACACGAGATTAGGCACGAAAGAATAAAGTAGATGCTATTTGAGTGTTCTAATGAAATAGATAGGTATACTACTGTTAAAAATATATATTATAATGCAGTGACGTAGCTAGAAATTTATTTTTTTTTTTTGGGGGCACTGGATTTTGTATCACTATTTTTAGTTGTTCTAAAATCCAATATTTCATTGTGCTTCTTAAGGGGTCATCAAATTATGTTTATATGTAATATCCAAGGCCTGCGGTATTATCATTATAAAAAGAAGCCGGTCAATAGGGGGTGGAAGCACTTCGCTACTGGTCAGGATACTCTTGGTAGATGTATTGAATTTTAAAGCAATGATAAAGACGTTGCATTTAATAAAACGATTCTGAGCGTAGCTTCGGTGTAGTATACATAACACTTAATACTTTATTGTTTAGGCTCGGTGAAAAAAAAAATATAATATAGATAATATAATATACAATTATTGTAATCGTTACCCGGGAAACTCGAATAAACAAATTACAATAACAATTTACACCTAAAATGCCCATTTCAACCCCTTAAAATCAAAATTGTACAAAATGACCCCTCTAAAGTACCAACTAGATGC